>DWTW01000226.1:0-18598 GCA_018246275.1 Papilio slateri
CCCGCACCCTGCGCACCAGAGATGCGCATTTCTTATGTATTGTGGCATAAAAATATCGATACGCGTTTCTGCAAACATCCCTGATGCGCTGCAGAAGCGAGGTAGACCCAACAGCACTCTGAACGCTTTATTAGGGGCGTTTTAGGAATTTTGCTTTTAGTTCGCCCACAGGCTGTTCGCATAGAAACATGTACAGTATGCTCTGAATAGCGTGAGTGAGAGAATAGATTTAGAGGATAGTCAGGGTCAAACCTCTTTCGTTTCTCTTACATCCTAATTACAAGCAAACGGTGCAGATTGTCATTCATTCCCGATGAAGGTGTGCATAAGGCAGGCGACCGGTCGCAAAAACTGTAGTCAAAATCTATACATTATGGAGTACGAACATACTGTGCCGGCCCCACGTAAGTGGGAAAAGAGCTGGGAGATGATCGTACAGAATGTAATTCTGAAAAATAAGATAAAGATCTGATCTAACAATACAAATACTATCCAATATTGTTGCCTATGCTGGTAGTCGAACCCAAGAACTACAGTGAACTGAAGATAGCTATAGCTATGAGTTTTAACTACAACATTACTATCGTCTTAGTCTTCGTTTTGAACAAAACATTACTCCTTATGATTTCATGTTGCTAGTAATTTAAGACATAAGATTTTATCATCTACAGTTCTGAGAAATCTAATCCTAATATTGTAAATGCGAATGTGAGTTTCGTTTCTTGTTACGCTTTCACGAATAAACTACTCGACGGATCATCATGAAATTTAGCACAAATATTGTCAGGGGTACAGAAAAGAACATATAAAATAATAACTTTTATTCCGAATAAAAATTCCCCAGGCATAGATAAACATAATCGGTCGTCATGGTAATATATGACAAGACCATAACAATTGTCACTGACATGTCATACATTACCATGGCGACCGATAACAATTTTTTAACATTCGCCTATAAATGCCAAGCAATTATACAACATCTAGTTAATAAATAAACTTAAAATGTAATTGTTGTTAGTGTAAAAATTATTTCTTAAAATTGAACAGTTCTTACTATATCTATCATTACAAGCTATGTAACGAGGACACGCGAGTACTTATTACATAGATTACATCGCCAATAAATTTTAATCAATATCTCGAAGTACTATTTGAAAGTAAGATCAATAAATTTTACTTTGAAACACTTAACAGTGTTTATCGTTTGCAATAACTTATCTAGGTAAATAGAGAAATGATAGTTTCCATGATCGATTCGACCTTACATAATATTATCTACGAGCGCCTTGCGAGCAATTTTAGCGAAGGTTTCATAAATAATCGCACCCTGTTATTTCGAGAGCCTTAATCAAGTGATAATATCTTAACACCCGTGGACGAGCCTTAAGCAGGTCTTCATTCTTTATATTGTTTTATAACTTGTTTTTGGGATGAAGTTCGTAATAAAAATACAAAGGCTTTTTTACTTGTATTTGTCTTTCTAGGAATCAGTCAATGATCTAGAATCATTAGATAGAATTTTGACCGATTTCAAGTTGTTAAATCAATCAAAAAATTTGCACACTTATTACAGACCATATACAAAACATTGTACGAACTGTCCCAACTAGGATTATTCGGATGAAAAATACGGGATAAAATTCAATTTTCAAAAAAAATATAGTCGTGTTTTAAAATCGAGTACCCATACAGATACATAGATATGAATTGAAAAACTAACTATAAACTAAAGCTTTATATTTTTTAAAACTATTAATATTTCTACGTTCTTGATTTAAAAAAAAATGGTCTAGACTCGCACTAGATCCAGGTTTCGCATTTTCTGTAATGGGTCGCTTCATTTTAAAGTGCATAGGAAACGAACAGTTAACCTGAAGTTGAGTTATCAGCACCCGTTACTAACATCTAAACATCCGCAAAAACTTGTACAAAGGAAACATTATGGAGTAAAAGTCCTTTAGGATATAGTAATTTATATCGTAATATTAATAATAATTATTAATTTTAGGATATAAGTTACTCCTTAGCATATAAAACAATAAGTAGAAATAGTTAATAAGATATAAAACAATATGAGTATGTAGAAACGTAAATATGAAAATACTTATTATTTTCTCCATTAGGGACGAGATTATGTTTTTCTCACTTGTGTTTTTGATCTTATTTTTCTATATTTTCTCGGCACTACAACTAATATAGTTAATTCCCACTGGACCCATCCAGAAGAAATACATTATTAACTTATGGAAACAGCTAAGTAATGTTCATCTATAACAAGTCCGATTCACAAAAAGATGGAGTTATTTATCTTAGCGTAATATTTTTTTTTAAATTAAATAAATCAGCACTCACGCTCTTAACCCAGAAGCGTAGGCAGAGATTATGGATTTCCATTTGGCACGGTCCAGGCACATCCGTCTCGCTTCTTCTACACTCATGCATGCTCGTCGGTTACTCTAAATAGCCGCCTTTCTTTAGTATGTCTAGTCTAATTTAGTCTGTATAAGTTCACCTAGATCGACCCCTACAGTGCCACTCAGCAACTTATATAAAAGTGTAATTAAATGTCCAGTTATTATTTACAAACTTAAGCAGCTTCAGAGTTGTAGAGCCCGCAACAACATCTGTTGCACGAATGGGCCGGCTCGACCGGTGAAATATAGAAGACCGGGGTGAAATAGAAGTATGCTTCTGTGTTTCTTCTGACGAGTGCCTGCCCGAAGCCCAGTCTCAGTCCTCTTCCCCTTCTCATCCTTCTCTAATGAGGTCAGAATGGAAAGGGGAAGAGGTTTGGACGGGGAGGCGATAAATAGGAAAAGAAAATATTATTTTTCCTTTGTCCATTAAAAAGTAGGCAACGCATCAGCAATTCCTTTACTTGTTGCGGAAGTCTAGGTAGCGGTCACTTAACATCAGGTGAAACGCTTGCTCGTTTGCCACCTTCTTCCATTAAAACACACGCGAATATCTCATTTGTTTCTTTCCACTATGAAGAAGAACTAAAATCATACAAAATGTGTCAAAGTACAAAAAAATTATCACAGGTGCAAAATATAGTTGTCACAGTATAAAAATTAATCACAGACGCATAACGTGTAGACGTCACCTAGAAGTAATCGCGTTGTGTGAGTCCAAAATAAACGGCAGCTGGCGACCCACAATCAAGTGAGCGGTTAAATGGAATAAACTGCTTTATTTTATCTCCTAACTACGAAGACGGCACTCTGTTAAACCGAAAACTATTAGTCACGCGCTCCAAACAGGTTTGTATTAAAGAAAAATATTGTAAAAAAATTCGACAGTTAATGTTGTTTTTTTGGTTTTCTAAAATAATTGTTATATAATATATAACACAGCTTCAAAGAATTCTATTTATTCGAAGAAAATTATATGTCTATTAGAATGGTTTGGGTACACACTATTCATAAGACTACTAGCGCCATCTATTACAATTAAATACACTTGTAAATTCTATTGTAAGTAGATGGCATGACTGACATGACCGATCTTCGTGGCGATTAATGAGGGAGACACATGTCCCGAAGTGGACGGCTATTGGCTAAAAAGATGAAGATTGGCATGTCGGTGGTCGAACTCAAAAGATTATATCCAAAAATCGCCAAACGTGACGATAGAAGTTTTACTTCAATAATCAGGGATCAATGGAATTTTACTGATAAAAGTTTAAATTTGAGTTCAAAGATTCAGGCGCAGTTCAGATCACATCGTACCTTCGCGATATTTTACTATGCTCAATGCAGAAGCCATGTCTTAAGACGCGATGTCTGTATTTTATGTACTATACTGTAGTGTTGATGTCTTATTCAGACATTGCAGACAGTATGATTAAATAATTTGTAGCACTGAATAACTTTGTGCTTGATTAATGATTTATTTTTAAATCTTTATTATTATGTTGCTATTGAATAATTGTTATATAAACACATTTATATACAATAATAAATATCGTTGATATAGGTTTGACCTACGTATCTTTTTGTAATAAAAATACAACTCATTGAATATTCTAAAACAAATATCAAGTACAATTACGTCTGCTCAGTCAATGTTCGAGTTGAACTTACACAAAGAAGGTATTGAGAGGCAACGACTAAATAAGTTTTATTATTTATATTCAATAGACTTTTCTTAACTTCAATTCAATATATGAATAAATAATTCACTCTACAATACAATTGCTTTGTCTAAATTTTATATATAGTAGGTAGATTATAATTTTGAGCGTATTGAGTAGAAAAGAATCGAGCGAATCGAATTTTATAACAACGATGGAGTGGGTTACTCATAAGGATTGTTTCTCTTTAAAAAACATAGCATGTTAGATGAAAGGAAGACCATCAAATACTTAAAAGAGTCGAAATTTGTAAACTGCAGATTGGATCACTTTTTGGGCTAATTTGATAAATAAATAAAGTTTTAATTTAGTTTATCAACAATAATCTGTTAATATTTATTTTTGTACGTCTTTCTAATATCAGCATGCGTTTTAAAATTTTATTAACCGTAACGTGTACGTAGGGACTGTTAAAAATGTAGATTACGTGAACACAAGCAACACCATAAGCCTCGTGAAAGCCTTCTACGAAGTATAGGCTTAAATTGAGAGCCTGTTTTGCATAGAAATGAAAATTGTTCCGTCAACTTCGTTTGATAACCGTTAAGCGACGGACGCTATTATACATTAATGAATATCGTGTGTATACTGCATGGCACCAAATATTACTTACATTTCCTGGCTTTCAATACATTATACATTTTTTTATTGAGGCGATGAATAGGTATAACTTTTCAGTCCCCGATGTTACTAACACAATTGAGTGACAATGATTTCTCAATGGTACGACATTATGACTATATGACACAGGGTATTATGACATACAGAGGGTCACTAATTATTCAAGATATACCTTCGGGTATGTCTCATACAGCTTACGATTGTACTGTTATCGTTTTTAGGATTCTCCCAAATGCATGGATTAACAGAAAAAGATCGCTTACAATAACTACCACATTTAAATCTTATTGTCGCACCAATCGGATGAGTCATTTTATACATTTAAAAAAATATTGTACAAGAGCCATTCTAAAACCTTCCTCATTGTTTTGGTTTTCTTTATGAGAACTCGTCCGTCAGCTTATTGCAAGTCTTACAATAGCTTTGTATTCGCTGAATCCTTCACAAAATCAGCGTTTCGTGTCACCTACATAGCTCCGACACAATAGTAGCGATATAAAAGATTACGTAGTACATGAAGAGAGTGAACATTGAGGTAAATACGCTTCTTTAAAACGGTTGAAATGAAAGTTTTTGTATACATAATCTGACTTTTTTTATTGGTCTCCGATTATTTAGAAGAGATCTCGCGGTTAAAGGACCCAACTCTTTCCCTGCCTCAAGAAAACCCTCGCGCATACGAATAAATTTAGTAGTAATTTGTTCGTAAACCTTACTTAACGTAAATCACTGGCCGTGCCCCGCGGTTTCACCCGCCTCGACGTTTAATTTAAACGAGATCAGATTACCTATTTATAAAAAAATAGAATACTTCGAAATAAACAATATTTTTAGTCACAATTTCCTGCGGTATTACTATATATTGATTTTTATCACAAACATTTCATCGCGTCGCTCGCCCGCGCTATCGTTATTTTCGCGTAGCATTCTTTTTACTTTTTTCGGCTTCTAAGGGACATAGCGTGACGACAAATACCTTAGAACCCTCCTTAACAAGTCTGCTATCAAACGCAAAAATAATTTTTCGAATCCGGTCATTCCTTCATCCTTCATCCTTCAAGATTCGCGCGTTCAAACAAACTCTTCAGCTTAATATTTATATAGATGTCAAGATAACCTACCTTTTATTTATTTTGATAACATAATAATAATAAAAATGTGGTATTTAAAGAAACAAGCGTATCTCTTCCTTAAAGGCCGGCAACGCATCTGCAGGTCCTCTGGTGTTGCAGCTGCCATGGGCGCGATGATCACTTTGTTGTTCCCGCTGCTTGTATGTCCCCTTCTTTTATAAAAAAAAGAAAAATGTCTTCTAGGTTTTTTTGTACTTTAATCAAATAAAAATTCCATATTTAACTAATAACAACAGTTGTTTGCATACATTTAGTTACGCCTAAGAGCTGCAAGTTCTTATCACGGTCATTTGTTAATATTTATGTGAACAAAATGCTTTATTGGCCACGATTATTTATTATTTCACTTGGCATTGCGCCTCTTGCCCTAGAAGATAAATTTAAAATGAACAGCATCCTGGCAAACGACGTAAAGAGATAAAAGAGGACGGAGCCGAGATATGGAACATATGGTACAATTTATGGGCCAGTCTTGTGTCTATTTGATGTCCAACGAAAACAAGTAACAGGACTTAACAGTTTGAAGTATAATGTGGAACAACTTGATAGATTTCTAATCTAGCTTGAAAATCATCAAATGATTCATGTATTAAAAATATGTTTTTCCCAACTGGGATAGACTTCAACAATCCCTATTTGCTTCTTACTGACATTATAAGGGCCAATATATGACAAAGGATGAGCAGCCTTGCACACAAGTTATTCTAGGCGATAATAAATTTTAAAATTAGTTTACCTACAGTTATTTAGGGTACTTTTTAATGTTTTATCTATTCAAAGTTCATTAAATTATATAATACTTCTAGTAAATATAAATAATTTCGATAATTTTTAACAGCATCTAAAATGTATTATGATAATATATCATTTATACATTTTAATCTGGTCGTTTTAAACTATGACGTCAGGGAATATCTTTTTTAATGCTACTAGAATTTCGATGCAAGTTCCAGTTAAGTTAATAATAATCGAGTGGAGAGCGTGACGAGGTCGATCGGTGACAGGACACGCACGACGGGTTATTTTATGATAAATGATCGGCATTTCGCAGTCATCATCATTCCGCTCCAACTATGACGTGCAACCGAAATTTTATTCCATACGTGACATATCAATTACATTTGATTTATGACAAGTAAATACATTTTTATTAAGTACTAGCGACCTGCTCCGGCTTCGCACGGGTTTTTTTTAAACACAAAATGTGCGTCTACTAATGAAAGTATAACCAAAATTCTCCGCGTTATGATTTTCACTGAAATTTTTCTTTTTTTTGTTCCATTAAACTTATGTTATATATTAATAAAAAAAAAACAAAAAACAAAACTTAATTAACATTCATCAAACGCACGAAGTTAAAATAGTTGTTAAGTTTTCTATAATTTTCCAATTTTCTGCTCAATTCCCCATAATGTTCTATCTGTGAGAACCTTCTACAAAGTATTAGAAAACTTAAATAAGACGAATGATATCCGTAAAGTCGTTCTCAAGTGACGTGACCAAGGGAAAAAGGGATTTATTTTATAGTAGATAGATAACTGTAATATGGATTTTTCTAGCTAGAATCTTGTCTCTTTCTAAAGAAAACTCTCTTTTATAGCCTTTTAAAAGAGTTGAAGTTTTAATTACTTTGTTTCCGTTAAATAGATAAATACTTACGGCCGTAACCCAGAGGGGTAGGTAGATACGGATTTCCATTTGGTGCCATCCTAGCACACACGTCTCTCGCTTCTTCTGCATCCATACATCGACGTATATATACTCTTGGGTTACGGGTAATCCTTACATCTCATTCCTTTAGTGTGTCACTAATCTGTTAGAATATAATCCTCGCATACATGACGTTATGGTAATAAGCAATAAATATACACTAGAGATAGTTTCGTTGACATATAACTATCTGAACTAGCATATTACACGCTCAACTTAGTCTAACTTGCTCGAAGGAGTCTTTTAATTTACTTTTACGTCATACATCAAAGACGTTCGAGCTTTCAGTCGGTTCGCAGTCAAAGTGAATCAATTCGAGCGGATCTTCAAGAAGATGGCGCTGTAAGTTGCAGAAGTCTAGTAGAGTGAAAGCTATGAAATTTTTGTTCGTTTTTAACTACATACATGAAAATAGGCACTTAATTATTTCGATTGTAATAAGATGGACTGTGTTTTTACATTTTCTTCTAGCGCAGGAAATCCTGCAAACACCTGCCCCTTGAGTGCATTTTAATAATGCATATTTTCTTTCTTTTTGTAATTCATACCTTTTAATATGGTTTTCCTTTGCCATGTTTTCTTTGGTGCAAATAATTTTTTTTGTTATACTTTTATCTAATTGCCTATGCACTATTCAATGAGCATAAACCCCTGGTGGTGTAGATAATTTAGTATATTATTTTATATTTACTCTTTTAGATTGGTCACATAAATTTGAGAACTTTTGTTTTAAAAGACATCATGTCAGTCTCATTGTTCCTTATATACTACCATAGTGCTATATAAAAGCAACTGTTACTTATGGAGTCATTACTCCCCCACACTGTGCTTGAGAACTTTGGTCACTCAATACGTTATGCAGGTTTTCTTCTCAAGAGCCACAAAACTAGTCTTTTATCAATATATATATTCAACGGAAATGGGTTCTATATGTACGTAAATGAATCCAATAAATCATTCGCATTGTATTTTCATCTCTTGACAGCTCAAAGATGTGAGTATAATTACAGGGCTTCCGCTTTTGAATAATAGGAGGTGCGCCAAAGGAAGTGCATGGTAGAGTAATGGAAGCAATAACGTCATGTTTACGACGTGATTATACCGCGATACCAAAACCGACGCCTTACTATTGTTTTAAATTGATTCTGCTTTGATAGGTGGCTAAGATTATTTTAAAAGTTAATTTAATAGTTTCTCTATATCATCATAATGTAACTTTTAACATAAACATTTTAGTAACTACAAAATAACCTATTATTAAACTACTTCCCGCGAATAATGCCTTTTTTCTTTCATCAAATTTTCGAAATATTTATTGTTGTTGACAAAAATTGTATTATATTATGTAATTACAAATGCCAATGAAAATTCGTATTAGTGAGTATGATACTCATCAATACCAATTTACATTAAATTCTATGATATTTTAGATTACAGACGCGAAGTAAAAAAAAATATTTGATATCTGGAGCCCTCCGCTCAAGCGTAAAAACTTAACAAATTTGCTATCACATTTATTAATATAGATAATATTATAAATTAGAAAATTTGTATATTCAACGATACATATAAACTTAAGGAAAATACTTGCATTAAGCGATAGAAATATTTAGCATGCTCAAAATGTCATAGGCCTTATAATTCCGATGACGCAAGAGATACCATATAATGCCACCATTTTAATTACAGATGCGACAACCGTCGTTAGGAGCGCTATGTTTTATTGATGCAGCAAAACCTTCACCGTTTCTCGTATCTATGGAATGAACCGGGAACCTTTTAATGCCTTACCCTGAATTCAATGGAATGGATTGCAGTAGAATTCATTGTTGAAGGAATGTGATGTTGCTTTCCACTACTTTATTTTCTTTACACTGAATTTATTTCGAGAAAGTCTTACGCTTAAAATACGGACGTGTACTAAAATATATCTTTTAATTTATCTTTTATTTGTAATGTGCTAAAAAAAGATAATAATTTTATTGAGTACAGCTTAATACCCATAAAACGAAGAGTGAAAAGAAGAATGGTTCTGAGTTTGGTTCATAGTTAAGAAAATCATAAATCAAAAATATACAAACGCAATGTCAAAATAAAAATTAGTACTAAAGTGTTGTTGGTGTTTTAATTTCTATAAATGTCAAATGACCCTACAAAGTGACGAACTTAATACTGCCTTTGTGTTCATATTTCATACTTCAATAAGAGTGTAAAAAGTCAGAAAAGCTTATTTGTTATATACGGATATTTTAATTTAATTATTTTAAAATATCCAACTCGGAAGCCTCAGCACTTGCAGGACTCTTGTCTACTATTGGAAACTATGATCATATAATCAAACAATATATTCCATCATCATACATATTTGTAAGATTACATCACTTATTAGGGAGGATTCTCAGTCATATTCATTATGCACTTTGACCACCAGTAGGCCTACCATATCAATAGATTATTCATGACTTGTTCATTTATTCAAAAGTTCATCTCTTGTCCATTCAATCACTTTAAGCGATCAATCATAATAAAAATAATATAAGAACTGTGACCGCGTGATGTATTAAGTTAAATAGATCCTATCGCCCCCTTAACATTGGATTCTTGCGTGTCGGGAACGTGGGTGTAAATTGATTTAATTCGTCTTTTATACTTGTGCGGTGAGAAAGTTTTTACAGCGGTAACTATGTGGGTGGAATACACACTTAAATGGTCCTTGATAGTTTGTAATATTGTTTAATTATAGCCCTTCGCAATCAATGCCAGTTCTCGAAGCGTGATGTTGATTTTGATTTAATATCATTTAGTGAGCGTATGTTTTATAGGTTTTTGAACTTTTTACTACAAAAAAAAATAACGTTTTTTTATGGAGGAAGTAGGGAATCGAACAAGCGGCTTAAGCGATGTGAATTAACCACCCCTTTTTAGTGTGACGTATGCGCCATTGCGGGGATAGGTGCGGATCATGTCGGACTCGCACCGACTAAAACTTCACAATGTTCCTATCGCACAGATCAGCGGGGCTACAGGAACGCTCTCCGCCTCCACGGCCCCGCCTTTCCCAGCCGTCGAGGCAGCTCCTTCTCCGGGGAGGATTAGCCTCCCCAATTCTGCCCCAGAAAGACGCACCGGAACACCAAGCGCGCCCTCCTAAACGAGTGTACCTCGAGTCGTACCTTGGGTGGTTCACCGTGGGTGAGCAGCCCACGGCTACTAAGCCCCACCGCCCCGAACCGACCGGGAACCCGGGTCGGGGAGAAGTGACCACCCCCATCCATAGTCATGAGCAAATATCAGATGAGTTGCAGATTCGTAGCCTTCATATAGGGTGGAGTGCAGTGGTGTATATAAATAATATTGAACGTATGATCTAGTGAATTTTTACATGGTAGAACAGTTATTCTACAACTCCTTTATTCCAGTTGGAATAAAGGAGTTGTAGAAGTTGTAGAAATATAAATGAAGAATCTAGAGGCCGCCATGACTAAGAAACGGTGAGCACCTACTGGCACACGTGTTGGCAACAACACAATATTCAGTAGATTATTTTACATATAGTGTATATGAATGGAAAAGTAGTAAGTAAATGCACAGAATTAATTTGTATTTCTCGGAATATTAGACATGACGCCGTCTACTTTCAATGCTCGACGTACAGTTCGCATAAACGTTAACATAATCAAAATGTATGACGGAAACGCCATTTGGTTATTTGACGATTGCAATCTGAATAACAAAAATCTCCGTTGCGAACTGTATCTACATGGACGACGCACTGATAAAAATAATGACTGGACCGCCGGAAACGATAAAACGTGAAAATGCTGACAAACATTGCCACCGGCAAGAATCGACAAAGTACCGTAACTAAAGTAATAAAGAATAGGGAATGAGACTAAATTATGCATCAAAAATATTGGTTAAGTCATTAGAAGGTGAACACGTGCTTGTGGGAAATATAGCCAAAAATGCGACGGTAATGTGTTCATCGAGTCATCAGTCAAGAGATTAAAATATTATATACTCGTAAAACCCAATTATTATTAGTTATCTTTGGCTCTGGGGATCGATTCCCTCGCAACTTAAACTTCGTGAGACTCTTTTTATGAATTCACAATTTATAAGTTATATTGTATCATATGTGAGGCGAGTCGCTGCTGTGTGTTACCGTTGCGGCCTAGATTGAGTATAGAAATTGACTTTATCGAAAAATACTATCGCCTACAGAATACTGGACACAGTAGACGTATTAAAACCGATGTATTTTATCAGACGTGTGAGATTACGCAGATCGAATTCTCTTTCCATTTCCTTCTCCTCTACTCTTTCTATTTCCGTGCTTCCCGCCTTCTAACATAAAAAAAATTAGTACTTTCTGCACAATAACAAAAATCCATCCATCCGTACAACCTTTTACGTTGAAAATATTAGTATGATTTGGTTTCACTAATTCTGTACTGACGTCACGTGTGCTGACATAAAATTAAACCAGTAATCCCGAACAAAATGTCTGATGAGTCGAACATTTTTTTATTCGACAACATTTAGTCGTCGTAAAACACTGTAACTGTCGTTCTGATATATTTCGGAGACACAAGTTATAATTATCACGGGAGTCGGACGAATGACACAATTACCGTCGGACATCGCGTCAGCGGATTAATTTTAGTCGTAAATATTATAAGGCCTGCGGGTCGCCGCTGTCCACACGCCGGTAATGATTTTTAATTTCGGTGACGTTATATTCTTTGTTATAAAACAATCAGAATACGCCTATTGTCGGAATGACATAAAGCATATACAGCTTTGCGGTCTATTTAAGACGTGTGTCATACCCATCTTTATGCGACGTTATTACAAAAAGTCTAGACTCGACTTTTCGTTTATTACATGGATGGTAAAAGGTAGTGGTACAAAGAATATAGAAGAACACTTTATGATTCGATAAACTAATGAGAGCAGGGTGAACCCGTCGAATTCAGTGCATTGGGTAATATAATACTACACTTATCCTATGGCCGTGACTGCATGCATGCACATATTATTTAGGAGATAATTAAACTTGCATACTTACACAATTAATGTTGTAAATAAATTTTATAATACAAATATATGTATTTAATTAAATAAAGATACACAGAGATAGCCGCCACGAACCAGCTGTGTATCTGCATTATTTTATTTTCAGCTAGATACTACGCTAATTAAATTTCTACGTTAACATTTTTTACAGTTTTCTATTTAAGTGTACCCTCATTCTGGGTTAGATTAATATAAAAGTAATTACTTTTATACAATAAAACTAAATTGAATATACAGAATTAAAAGTATTTAGTCTCAACAAATTAACCAACAGAGTTCATTTAAACCAACATAACATATTTTAGCTTTTATATTAACATATACATAGTATTTTAGTAACACATGTTTTTGGTCTCTTGCTGCCTTTATCCAATTGAACTATGCAACCTTCACTAAATCGCCGGCCTATTTTATGAGAAGCTTTCCAACATTGCGTCGCCCTGTACATGGCCGCCATTCTAGAATATTGTGGTCCCATCGGCTATCTGTTCTATGTATGAGCAATTTGCACTGCATATTCAATTGCATATCATATGCAATTCTACGAATAATATCGGGTATCTTGGTTCTGCTACGTATCACATAATTTCAGATTAGATTTGAACTGTTGAAGAAAGTAGCAAGAAAGACAAGTTGGAAGAATGCTTGTGTCATTGCTCTCTTCATTACCCCTTAAGCAATCTTGAGATAATATGCTTGCCAGAATTTCAACCTAGATCACTGTAAGTTGATATCCAACCACAGAACTATTAATGATGCAATAAACAAACAACACCCTTTGTTTTTTTTTAACTCTACAACTCTAGAGTGATAAAATTAAAATAAAAATATTTTGTGTGCTAAAAACACAAAGCGTTCGAATGACGCCTACACCGGGAAACCGATGACTTGTTTGTAGAACAAACATCAGCCACTGTAACTGAACCACTGCGAAAACAGCAAGCTCCTACTGTATTGCAGCTCAAATTATAATGGTCATGTATACTGCTATAATAACAGAGCTACATACATCAAAGACTTTTAATCCCGCTTTACGTCAAATTCGCACGAAATGTTTTGCTTCCTCCTTTTTATATATTTAACAAACGATCAGAATAGTCCCCTTAATCAGTCCCTGAGATTACAATTTGTTGTATATATGTATACAATTTGTGTATTTATTATAAATAACGAATTATCACTTGCTTAAGCCCCTGCACAATATTATTCCATACTTTATTTTGACTTTTTACATCGTGAAAGTGAACTGTAGTCTATCACTCAATTTGGGTAGTATCATATAGATTTTACAGACGCTAAAGTTTATACTATTTTAAATCACTAAGATACTGGAAGAACAGTTATTCCACATTGCTACAGCCAGGAAAACCTGAAACTCGCAAGTTATAATCATAAATCAAGATTCATTGTAAGTACTGAAAAAACGTTAGAAAAAATAACTTAGATCTCGACACGTAATGCCAAAAGCCTCCCATTATATTAAGTGACAGCATGATGTTTTAGCGCCTTCATTTTCCCCGACAGCGTATAATGATAATGTCTAGTCGAACTCAAATTATCACTTTTCCTGTCATTCGCGTGTCTCAGCCGCTGAATGGTATTTCCTTTACTTAGCAAAAAATGATTCCTTTTACATGCAACAGATGGGCCCAACGGAGTACGCTTTCAGGTACTTTATCGCGTCTTTTCGTTTTTACATTACATGTATTTCTATTCTTTCACATTGTAAATTGAATTTATTTTGCATTTATTTTTTCTTCATATTGACAAAAAATATTTTTCTTTAATATTATTTTTTATGAAAGAAATCGTTTATCAAGAAATTGTATAATATTATTAAATCACATATATTGAACTAAAAACTAATACCTAATACATTTGGAAGGTATTGTGTTTTACATAATATGCATCATATCATGATACCTATATGTACATAATCCTATAATGTACATACATTATAGGGATTACTATGTTTTGTTGCACGCGCAGCAGTAACTAAACTAAGGAATTTATAACAATCTTGATAATTCACTATAAGCTGCTCTGTTCCTAACTGACTGTTAAATTTAAAGTACCAATCGAATTCACTATTTAGGAATGCATTTCTGCTTAACACCGTCATCGTCATCAACACTGATGTCCACTGCAGAACGTAGACATCCACTAAAAATCATCACGAAGTACGATTCTTCATAACAATCATCCAAAACCCTCACAACCTTGACAAAATTGTCGATTCGTCCTGTGGGAAGCCTACCAACTATGGTAATTTGTAATAAAAAATATTTCACCGCCATTATGTTCCTACATCATGAAATAAAGTAAAGCAGAATGCTTCTGTAAAAGTGAGATGCTTAAAATTCATAATGTACGTCCCCGTACATCTAACACACTTTGCCAGCACGACTCTTATTGTATGCAGAAAATACATGAATTCTCTTTGCGAAACAACGCAATTTCACGTCACTTTATGTAACAGATTGTTTTCACAAACAGCTGCTGTTTACTCGCTCTTTATGAGAATTCGTACTTCGTTAGGGAGCATTTTGAAATTCTCTATGCTCTAAGATTTCTTATCATATTCACATTTTGTTTTGTTGCTTTTATATTTGTTTAATTTTTAGTGTTTTGAAATATATAATAATGGTAATAAATGTAATAATTTCTCAAAACATATGGCCGAAATGCGAATGTTAAGGTAGATGTGTGGTGTGATGAGAATAGATAAAATTAAGAACAAGTATATTAAAGGAAATCTGGAAGTTGTGCCAGTGACAGAAATTAAGGAGCAAGATGAGTCGTGGTATGGGCATGTTATGTGGAAGGATGAAGGGCAAATAACGAAGGAAGTATGAAACTGAACTTGCATGGTTAAAAGGGTAGATGAAGACTGAAGAAAGTATGGATGGGTTGTGTGAAAGATGATGTGTGTAAGAATGGTGTGAATTCAGAATCATGACGGCTGATAGAGGGGTACGGAACAGAAATACGTTCTGTGCCGACTCCACATAGGTGGGAAAAGGCAGGGAGATTGCTGATTCTTTTTGGTTGTAATTTTGAGGAACAATAGAAATATATGTATAGTAACTATATTTGAATCCTTTACAAATAAAATTATTACTATTTACTTGATAAAATTGTAAATCGAGTAGGGGTCTCGACATTTTGACACCACATTTTGATCCATTCGTTTTTACCAATGGACGTTTATAGTATGTGATGGTTTACAAACTTTATAATGTTTCGTAATATCTGTAAAACATTTATAAACATTACTTTTACAAGTGTATTGAAACAAAGAAAAATAATTGTTTAGCACATTGTTAAATTTCACCTTAATTAACACAAGGAATAAAGGCATTGCAACTTTTTACATTGAATGAAAAATGAAAAAAAAAATGAATTTATGTCATATCATGTAAAAAGTTGCAATGCCATGTAAAGTAAAAAATTGTTTGGTTTTTGTACATTCTGTTTATTGGTCTCTTCAAATATTCCAAAACAATATCAAAGCGTAATGAAATTTTTTTTATCAAAACTTTTTATCTATAGAGCTAATATTTTATTGACGCCTTGTTAAACAAGTCAAAACATTGTTCAAAAAAAAGTTTAATTAAAATAGAAAAATATTTTTATTTTATTTATATAGTTTTTTTGAGCAATAAACATATGTCCTCGGTACACCGTACCAGAGTTTCATCACAATTTAATCAATGGTTTAGTAACGCACAGAGGACAAACAAACATACAAACATGGACTCTTATATTTATATTATATAATAATAGATTGATAATAATTGAGAAGGGGCTATTTTCATATTTTTATTTATTATATTAAAAGTGAGACCATATAGGAGTTTTTTAAGATTTTAATTTATAATGTAAACTTTCTTTATAAGGTAATAAATGTAAAGGACACGTAAGAAGATAATTTTACAAGAAACACAAAAGACCTAAGGGTAATGGTGGTTTATTTTGGTCGTTGTTACCAAATCGTACGTGATCTAGGAACCACTATATTAAGGTACTCGGCGCTTCACAAATGTTATTTAAAGAGGAGGCATGTAGAGTAAGCAGTAGCTTTACTTAGGTGTCTTGCGGAAGTGGTGGAAACTTCTAGTGCAAGGAAGTGCAGCTTTATGGTACAAGCTGTGACCGCAGATACTGTAAATGGCAGCCTCTCGATTTAACGCTCTGTGCACAAACTTGTGAACTTAATTTGTTCATAGCGGTCGGACGAATGTTTAATTCAGTTTCAATAATATTTGATATTGAGTTATCAAATACTAGCTGTACCCCGTCGCACCGTTTAATTTAAACGAAATCAGATTAGCTATTTCTAAAGAATTACGCCCGGTTTCTGAACGGATCAACGGAAAAAGTATCTGTCAAATGTACGATCAAATGTTATTTGAGTTGCTAGGACTTTGATTAACAACTTTTTCTCTTTCTTTTAGACTTGAATCGATTTGATATGACATTTAATTTGACAAGAGTATTAGTTAGTCTAGTTGAATAAAAACTTGAAAGACCTTATGAATAAAATAACTAATAAAATAAAACACTTTATTTGGTAAAGTGAGTATTTAACACTAACGTGGTTCATTTAACTAAATTACAGTCATACTCATTTAAAAAATCAATTTAAAACATTAGAAAATCATATGGCCTTTAAATTTTTTAAAAATAATACCCGAGAAATCAAATCGTTCGAAATTAAGTATTTTTATTATCTCCATACGAAGCGAAAACTTCTACGACGGGTTTATTTAATGTTTCCATGGAGAAGTGGAAAAAGTTTATATTAAATTATGTCACCGTAAAACTGTAAACATCGTCAGTTTATAATTTCACTATCGATATTTCCGATATAAAGTTTCTTCCTCCTGCCCTTATCCCAGCTATGTGGGGTTGGCACAGTATGTACTTCTCTTCCATAGCCCTCTATCAGCCGTCATATATGAATTCACGCTCTTCTTTCCACACAATCCATCCACACTTTCTTCGGTCTTCCTCTACCCTTATAACCATCCTAGCTCATTCTCATTACTTTCTTTGTTATATGTCCTTCATCCCTCCGCATAACATGCCCACACCACGCTAACCTCTTGCTCCACAATTTCTCTGTCACCGGAGCAACTTTCAGACATCCTCTAATATAGAGTTTATCTCACGAAAAATCGAGAACTAAACTAATCACTAGCATAATTCAGACAATTTAAACAAAATTTTAATTAATTATATTCCTAAAGCTTCCTGACGTATCACTCTGTCTATTGGTGAAAACCGTCTGAAGATCCCTGCAATAATTTTTGAGTTTATTACGTTCGCACAGACACGACGAGGGGACTTGCGGTGGCTTGGTTTCAAAATATTAATTAGGACCATTCGGAAAAAAAATATCAAAATGATGGTAAAAACCATTTCGAAATCCTTTGCGTGGTTCAGAAGGAGTGAGCGAACAAACAGACAGACGCCGAGGGCGACTTCATTTTATACTATGTTAAGATCACGTTTGGCAACCTTTTGCAGATCAGAAGAATGTTGATAACTTACATCTCCTGCTCAGGCGTGGTGGCGGAGTCGGACGGCACTCTCCTGCCGAGCCTCGGAGTAAATTCTACGTTCTCGTATCGTCTCTTCTCTTCGTTTCTCTCAAGGCTCCGACCAAGTTTAGGAGTGAAGATGACTTTCTTGATAACTTCAAAGAGTAATTTAATTTATATTTTAAATTCTAATTATACTTACTACGACACGCAATCTTCGAGAAGTATGTCGGTATAGGTGTGACTCGAAATGACAGGTGTGTTTCGAAAGAGATGTGACTAAATTGGAATAGGCATATTCAGGTGGATCAGGTATGTTTTTTTTCAATTTGTTTAGGAAAAAATAGTCATATAAATACATATGATACATG
>DWTW01000227.1:0-18598 GCA_018246275.1 Papilio slateri
TATATATATCATTTACGGCTACTCTTAATTATATTTTTAGTATGTCACTGATATCTGTCTGTCTGTCAGTTGGATTGGGCCTCCCCTATCGATATGTTAGCATTGTATATCACCAAAGCTCTTGTAACCGTGTGAATTTTATCAATTGTAAGTAAAGAGAATTATTGCTGTAATAATTCAAAACATCTAGTATGAAAAATTCGATATTTGATTGTATTTTGATGACATTGTCCCTGTGGCCAGTGTTCCTGATGCTAGTTAATCTGTTGTGTATTGACTGATAGCTGAATTGTGATGTCAAAGTGACATTAAAAAAATCGATAATCCAGGAGCGGGAAACAAAAAACATACATTTGTATATTTGAGCTACTAAAATTCTTAAAAAACGTATCATGTTATTTCAAGTCATCGAACACATATGCTAGTAATAACTTATTTCAGGTTCATTGAAAGGTGAACATGTCAATGTCTAAAGAATGCTATAAAAATAACCTAAACATCACAGCGCTGCCGCCATAAATCATATCTCTATGCTCCCGGCAGACGTTAAGTGTAATATCATATCGCTTATTGCAAAGGCATAAGGTCTATATTGTTTTATTTTTGAACAGTCTTACTTCAAAGCGATGTTCACAGTACCGTTTCTCGAGGCTTATTCTGTTAAACGAATCGTACATTAGAACTATTTCGTTGTAGGTATAACTGATTGAATTTAAATGAGTTCAATATTGAATTGAGTTTAATATATATTTGGCTTACAACATGATTAATTGTTATAACTAAAGTTGCGAGAGAGAGAGAAAGAGATAGATGCTAAATCGATCAACTTAAGAAAGCAGAAGCTTATAGGTGTGAAGTTGTTATATTTGGTAATGGTCTCTGTAAGTGGGACATTACATAATTTAAATGCAGTAAAACTCCTAAGTAACCGGACTCGCTTATCGGATTGGGATAAAATTTAAATGGGGCTAGTCCGGAAACCAAAACTATCGATTGCAAATTGACTTATCAATATCGATTCAAAAATGTCGGAATTATGAGGTAACAAACATAAAAATTAAGGACCTCCTCTTTTTTTTGAAGTCGATTAAAAAGCAAAGCTTTTATCCTATATAGAAAACTGGATGAACACTTGAATATATGTACATTATCTACGCATAAACATACAGAAACTTACACGAAGTTGGTATCAATGATTTCGGTGGTAAGTTGTTTATTGCAAGTAGGAAAGATTGAAGAGGAAGGAAGGAGGGGAAAAGGAGAGATTGAGATTAATGATTGGACATCAGTTTGATGAAGCCTACTTTTAGTGGGTCACTTCTAAAAAACAATCTATAGAAAGCTTGCAAAAGTAATAAGTATGCATTGATGTGGCTGCATTGAAAGAAATATGTGTTTATGTGATATTAGTTTACGCCTCTGAATGTATTAGACGGGCTTAAGTTTGTGTTCGTAGCGAGACGATAGCTATATCGCTAGGTAAGCTTCCAGAATAAGGCCGCGGTCGTGTTTATTTTTAAGTAACCCTTTTATAAGGGAATTATGTTCATTAAGGACGTTTTTATACGTTTCTATTTTCATTGAGTGCCCGGCGTACGGCATATGGCGCTATCCTTCATTGTTAAATAAGATTTGTAGGAGCGTCGGAAGTTGAAAGAAATGCCGTTACACTCCTTTAAGTACTTCCATTTGTGTTCCGGTGATAATAGTTAACCCTTCAATGAACGAAGATCATACAAGAGTTGAACTTTTATTCTTCAACACTGGGACTGAAAGATTTCAAAGCTTTAAGCTTTTAGTTTGTACCTCTGTTTGTGAAAAAGGCACAACAATTCGATTTTTTTTATTTACATAACACATATATTTACAATTACATTTCAAAGTGCAAACTTCGAGCTGCAGGGCTCCTTACTGTGGTGATAATCATCATTAGATACTTTGTTCTACTCAAAAATGTGCACGTTCTCTCATGCTTTATCGACTTTAGTCCGATGGAGTGCTGTTTCTCAACACCAAAGTAGGCATAGGCTTTCCATTAATGTTACAATATACATTTGTCTTAATAAATCTTCTTCAAGTCAATGGTTTAAAATCATAATCATTTACTGCGCTTACAGTTAATTTCACCTGTGTTAATCGAAGATCTGTTTAATCGACAAAATTAAGTCATTTACTTGTTAAATATAGATCACAAGTTCTCTAAAACAGCTTTCTGTTTTCTTCTTTTCCACAACTTTATAACCTATTTTTACATGACATATGCGGTACTGGATTGATTGAGCAGCTACCTATTGAGAAATAATTTAAAAAAGCCGTTTATTGTCTATAATCGTACAGCTGTTACAACTCCAAGAGGCTCCGCTTCCTGAACTAGGTGAAATCGAGTGTGTGAAGAAAAAAACAGCTTTTAACACTGCGTACAGTTAATCTTTCTTAATAAAAATATTTTTAAAGAGAAATTACGTTTGCTGATACACTATATTATTGATACACTTTCTAGGGGGTTGACACCTGACATATATTCACAAGTAAGTATTATATTACCGAGTCCCAATTTCGGCGAGGTACCGAAGATGTAATTCAAGCCTCCAAGAAAAAACTTTCTTGTTCAAACTAAGCCTATTTCCCATAGAATAGACAGCTTCCGTTCCACCCTCTATATCCGAGTTCCGTATCTGAGTATCCGGTGCAATTGTACAAATATTCGCGACGGATATCCCTTTGCGATCAAGTTTCCATCTACTAATTTCTTTTGTGCGTACAAATCGTATTGTTTAAATACTATTGACTATTTTCTATGATTAATGTTTAGAAATAATTCAAAATTTATTAGTTATTAGTAGTAGTCTTTTGGACTAAAGTAAAGACTAAATATTGGCATTTTTATTGCGTAAGTATGATAAGAATACTTTAATTTTATTAATATGAAAAAATAGGTATACACTTTATCAAAAACAAGGGTAGCAAGGTTTCCTTAGAGTACGGTGTTGCATACTTCGGACCCCTAAGTGCTTGCAACAAGAATAGATCCTAGGGTCAATCAACCTCGTTGTTCCTAGCTACGAAAAGGTCAGAGAGACCATTGAATTTTTTATAATAGAAGGGGCAAATAGCAGCGAGAACAGCAATGTGATCATCGTCGCCCATGGACATCTGCAACTCCAGAGGAACTGCGGATGCGTTGCCGGCCTTTAATAAAAAGGTATGCTCGTTTCTTGAATTTGTTCTAGCATTAACTATAAAAGTTGCACACTTTTTCTTATGGCCTTCTTAAACATTTTAACAATTGGTTGTTATTTAAGCATTTTGATAGGTCCAACAAGAATGAATCATGATTTTTGCTTGCAGACAAAAAGTTAGCACAGAATCTGAACGGATGTTCCCACTGAATCGCACCTACAAAAACATATTTCGGCTATGATTGTACAGACGAAAGGCAATATTTCATCATATTAAATGAGAACGAGTAAAACTTTCGGTACGATCACCAAGACGACGAGTTTCGGTTTCAAGATGACCTTTAACTCCTATCCTGGAAGATTAAGACACGGTCATAGTAATAGTGATATCTTCGAATACGTTAATATATAATATGTACATACATTAATAAATATATAGGGACCCCTAAACCCAGACTCACCTCTATCGCTTGGTTCGTTCCCATACATGGTGGTCGGTTACGGGTATTATAGCTTTTATTTAGTGTTTTACGACTTGATCGATAAAAGTTCGTATAGGCAGTCCCCTACCACTGACTTTGATGCGAACATGTAACAATAAGATTTAAAGTAAAAGCCGTCTACTTTAACCTTTAGAGCGAGGTCTTACGTATACTGAAATATACACTATGTTTTTACGCTGTGTGTCGTATGTGTAGGCTTATTACTTCCGTGAAATTCTACGACATTACCCTACAAGATTCCTTCCTCATTAGTGCCATCGATCTGTTCTAATTTCACTAAACACACCGTAACCATTTCTCCCAGAGACAGGAGAAGGTCAACGTACAAGTAACTGTTGTAATTAGAACACAATTATGAAAGTCTACGAAATGTAACGAAATCACACTCAAACCATAACTACATAAATCAATAATTGGATGCGTTCCGATTGCATTGATTGTTTTAGGCCCAAAGATTATAGTCAACATTTACAGAATCGTTATTTCTTATGTGTTTTATCTTTGTTTTCATTGATATGATTCGCTTCCTGTTTTATAGATTAAGGAATAAAGACATGAAGGCAAATTATTCTGCTAATGTTACACACATTGCTGTGAGTGACACACGACATGAGTGATGACATGAGCAACCACGTGACCAGGAACCTCTTCTATCATCCAGGATTTTTCTCTTAACATTAGATAAACTTCGTGGTTGTCAATTTGTACAAGAAGAGGAGTTATATTGTGAATAATTTCAAATAGATCGAAAGTAGTAACTAATGGATCCTACAAGAAGGTAGTGGATGCATTACGAGCAAATCTCTAAAACAGAGTTGGCTTTTAAGTTAATTCTTTATTAAACGCTGCAGTTTTGTGCAACATGACTACAAAAAAATAGATAAGCGTGGAACGATAAACTGTCTATTTTTTAAGGTTTATTTATATTGGGCATGTTTAATAGTGTCTCTACTTTTTAGTCGAAATTAAATGTACCTTGTAACAAAACCTACTTAATCTTTGTATTGGTCCCAGCCATTAGTGCTAAGTGATTAATTATTGATGCATGCGAGGTGATAGACCTGAATTAATGCGGAAGCTCGAAATTTCCTCTGTTAATTATATTAACCATGAATTGAATTTGAACTTGCAATTATGACCGTTAAGTTTAACACGTTCGTATCATTTCTTCATGAGAAAACCAATCTACTGATCATGTGTAATTTTGTTAGAAAAAGATAACAAGTATTTTCGTATATAAGCAATTGATAATCAATTTTCCCTAATTTTCCAGAGGCCCAATTTTAGTTCTCTTCCCTTTCCCATCCTTTCCTAATAATGATAAAATGGGAAGGAGAAGAGGATTGGATGGGGAGGGGATGGATAGGAAAAGGAAATGTACTTTTTCCTGTTTATCCTCTTCTCTGTACATTAAAGATAGGCAACGCATCTGCAACTCATTTGCCTTTTGCAGATGCCTATGGGTAGCGGTCACTTAACATCAGGTGTCCCGCTTGCTCGTCTTCCATAAAAAATCATGGTGTAACACACTTCTTCCGCTTTATTTCAATTTCTAATTTGAGATGTACCCTGAATTGCCAAGAAACTTTTTATATTTACGGCAGCAGTGGAAAAACTTTTTACCGGTGTCAACCAAGAGCAAGGCGCCCGAAAAGTATGACCTCATATCCCAAGGTCAAACACAGTGCAGTGCAACAGCCTGGTTAAATCTTCGTAGATTAACCTAACTTCTAAATCCTTTCTCCACCATACGAGTATCAATTTAGTCCTCGTCAAAACATTACAGTTTGACAGTTTTTGACAGTTTGGTTATGATCCGTTTAAGATTAAAATGGACGAAATCAATCGGTCCGATTAGCCTGGAAAGGTTAGCGAGGGGTACATCGCAGAAACGACAGTTTTTAAGTGCCTAATTACATGCACACAAATCGTGTAGACGTAATTGCCTCGTGCAGAGGCAATCACCTGCCACTGACGTGGCCGCGATGGCATAACCCGCAGAGAAAGTGGATATGATAATTGGATGAGCGCCGATGTGCGACCGGACCGGCTCGCTCCGCTGCCCAATAGACCGCTCGTTGGCATAGTACGGACATGCTATGTTTTATAAACGTAGGTTAAGAATGAAATAGATAATGACGCATGTGACTCGTCTTAGTTTTATATAAAAATTATTTTGTTACAAAATAATTTGCCATGAATATTCATAGAAAAACTAGAATTTGACAGAGGTAAAGGAAAAATATACTTGGTGGAATCATAAGAAAACAAAGGTAAAAGCAAAGTAATTTTAAAAATTTTGAATTAATATTAGTTTAACTGTTAATAATGATTACTTATTTAATATGCCTTATTTTACATAGACGCAGAATAATTTTGTTGGAAAAAATACATTCATGTCATAATGACAGTTAAAATCGTCGTATCCATGTAATCTTTCCCACTCATCTCCCATTCACCAGATTGTTTCTTTACCGCGTTATCAATCATCTATTTTTCTATTCCTATTCGTGTGCTGAAGGCATTCAATGCAGTCCCTCTCTGCTAGCCTCTCTGTTTTACTAGATTTTTAGGTTATTTTTTTGACTTTACTAACTTTGCATAATTCTAGCCGTATAATTTAAACTTTTTGCACATTTTCTTTATCGTTTTAAAATATTCATATATGCTATTAATGTTAAAATTAGATGGTAATTTGCGTGATTACTGACCGACCAACGAACGTTATTATACTATACCGACAAACTTCTGTTGTAGTTATTTTAAATATTTGTACAAGACCAATAGGTATTTTGTGAGCTTAGTCTAGCTTGTAGTAGAATCATTTACATGCATGATCGCGGTTCATTATTATTCTAGATTAAGCATTTCTTAACTGCTTAAACCTGTTTCTTTGCTTACTCATGAGAAACAATGGTCATTTGCTTCTTTCGTCCTCCCAACGTAACGGTTTTTCTGTTTCCCAGGCTATTAATATTTTTGAGGCTCTCTTTAAATAACATGGATACTCTAGTAAATGCTACACCAAGCACTTAAACAGCACTTTATACAGTGATCCAAACGATAAAGGTTTAGCTGAGTAGATTTACATGAGTATCAGTTTTCGCACAACCGCGTTGTAGAACTATATGTCCCCAGTGGTATTTAAAAGGCCGGCAAAGCATCTGCAGTTCTTATGGTGTTAGGGATGCTGCTCGTTGGTCCCTTTCGTCGGTGAGATCTGCCTTTTGTTAAAGAATTTAGAAAAAAGCAGATCCCACCGACGGAGTGCCATTTATTTACATACGTATGAAACAGCCTGAATATTTACTTCTTAATATTTATTTACTTATTTTCAACTTTGCCTTAACGAAAGATGCCATATCTCCTGAACTTTTGATCAAAGCTCAAACAAGTTATTTAGGCAATCATAAATCAAGATAAACTTCTTTTTAATTAACCTTGTTATTTGATAATGTCTTCGGTCTAGCTGCCCGCGTCTGACAGACGATCCTTTTCGACTGTATTGTGTCACATGGAATCTGCACCAAATACAACCGGTCCAATATCTCGATGTAACGTAACGCAACTAAGTCATATATTACATGATACAGGTAGACTGGTAAATTAATCTTGTCACAATTGTGAGCAAGTCTGTCAACAACCTACCATTGTCACTTTTTTTCGTATAAGATTACTATTACAAGATTTTGAAATAAAAAACTAGTTAATTTAACATTTGTAAAATAGCACCGTGCTTTTTGAACATAAAATGATACTAAAGTAATACATTGAAAGGCCCACCTCCGTAATCAAGCTAACTGTGCGTTTTTCCGAAGGCGGTATCAATTACATCTTCCTTTAAAAGACAAAATGACGAAGAGCACCATGGTTACTTTCACAAAATGAAAAACAATCTTTTTTTCTGACTAAACACTTATAATATTGAATCTAGAGGCAAAAAGGCAAAGTTATATATGACATGATGAAGACTTGATAAGGAAAGGCAAAATTATAAACAAATTTTTTAACAAAAACAAACCAACTTAAAAAACAAAAAACGCGAATTCGACAGCTAGTGTCGAATAAAAAAAGAATCACGTAAATCGGATCATAAATCTCAGAGTAATCGAGTTACATACATAAAAAAGCAATCGAATTAATAACCACCATCCTTCTTTTTGAAGTCGGTTAAAAACTATTCGTTACACAAGGCGGTGTATGTGTAGACGCATACAAAAAGTATTTACAAAATGAAAATTGCCAAATCGGATTTACGTTTACAAAGAAAAATCAAGTCAATGATAATATAACAAATTCCATTACATTCTTTATAATCAGAAAGATCACACGACCATAAAATTTCGAAATTAGCTGCAGAAGATTATTTAGCTAGCTTTGACAGCAATGTAGGTGAAGTTTCAAGTGGTAGCTATTCTAAAGTCCGGTTGACGGTTTAAAACATGTGCACAGACTATATATAGATAAGTGGACGATAAAAAAAATACTTCGCAACTCTTTTCGCTTTCAGGTCGCAGTGAGTGAGGACTAAACTGATCGGAATACTAATCGTATATGCTATGAATTAATCAATTAATAATCGATAGATCGACATTTATATTATGACAGTCACTGCGTCCCGCACGCGCTACTTCTTTTCTAACGAGACTAATTCTTTTGTCCATTTAATACCTTCTAAGTTTTACCTTTATTTCTTTAACGTACAGAGAAATTAAAGAGTTTTTGGATCTTGTAGGTCTCATTTCCGTCTCATCCTTTCCATCTCCTTATCTTCTCCTGTCCTCTTTCTTAAAAAAGGCTGGCAACGCATCTATAACTCTTCTGATTGACGGGAAAAGTGACTTATTACACATAAGGTGCAGGCGAAGAACTTGTCGCTAGTCAAAATAGGTGCGTGCAAACAACTTGTGCCAGAACGCGCGCGTCCTCTCGCGGGCTGTATAACCTGAAGAACGGAACGGAACCATAAGTTATAAAAGCCCTTCTGATTGTTAACGTTGTTAATGTTGCTTACCGTGAGTTCACACTGCTGAAAACATCACATAAAACATGTTAATATCTCTCTCTTTCTCAACTCTTTCATACTCTCTCTTCTCTTTCTCAAAAAAACTGAGATAACAACATGTTTTATGGGAATGTCAGTGTGAACTCACGGTTAGGTAGCGGCGGTCACTTCACATCAAATCTACACTCAGTAGCGTACGAGAAACTTACGTTAAACTTCTGCACTAGAAAAGCTTAACCAAAACTATTAAATTAAAGTGAAAATAATCATTTCTCTGCCCCAATAAAAGGGGACGAGAGCAAGATTATATTCGAGTACTTCACGCGGTAACCGGCCACGCGTGTCGGCGACCGGAAGTTGTTCGACCCTTATTAGATGCACTTAATGCAGATCGGCTCGGTCAAGGCCCATAGGTTTAAGGATTTATTGCGTAATCGCATCGGAAGTTATGTTAATTTTTTAGGACATTTGAATATGGTAGACTTATAACAAGAAACATTTTTTAAATTTTAAAAAAATGACGTAGGGTTCACGTTTGTTACAGAGTAGGAGTAGGTTTTGAAATTTCATAATATTTTCTTACGTTATTCTCGTATCTCACACAATTCCTT
Organism: Papilio slateri; assembly: GCA_018246275.1. Lineage (NCBI taxonomy): Eukaryota > Metazoa > Arthropoda > Insecta > Lepidoptera > Papilionidae > Papilio > Papilio slateri. The sequence goes on from DWTW01000227.1 coordinate 9,299, forward strand.
TAGGCCTTATTTTATGCAATCTCTTTAGGCGTTGTAAAGAATTTTAATTTTTCAATTTTTTTACTGTCGTCGATACGTATATCAAGTGAATATCAGTCTTATATGTTCGCCATATTAAAAATATATAACATATTCATGGCTTAGCAGGGATGCATAAACCTGTCAAGTTTAAAATCACTGTTCATTTTTGTTGTTAATATTAAATTATTTGTACTTTTGTTATGAATAAAGAGAAAAAACAGTATGTATACTATCTGAGCATGTGAATTTTAGTTATAAGTAATTTTGCAGCCAACATCTGCTAAGTATATTAATGAAGTATTTATTCGTATTATTTATAAATTTTAATGGCAATAAATAATTTTGATAATTAATTTATTATAATGATGAAGCGAGAGAGGTGTGCCAGGATCGCGCCAAATGGAAATCTGTGATCTCTGCCTACCCCTCTGGGTTACGGGCGTGAGCGCATATTATTATTATTATTTTGTGTTAATAATATATGTTTTATAATTTGAAAGTGATGACGAATCTTCCGAAGAGGAGTCCAGTTTTGACTTTACATAATATAAATATAAAAATTCAATATAATTTTAAAATGAAAAGAATTGTTTTTATATGAATATTTGTTTTATTTTAAGGTTATTGAATGGAATCAGTCTTCTTTAAATAGCCTATTAATGCCATTTAAAGAACATCAATTTATATTTACTGTAATTGTATTATATGTAAAGATATTTCTTACATCTTTGTATATATTTTTAAACTAATTATTTAGTACATTTGCGCTGAACTTTCTAACCGCTACCTGCAGTTAAGGAAATGAACCCATGAAAAAGGCGCTTGTGAGATGAAAGAACATTGAACATAAATCTATGTTTATAATGCTATCAACAAATGATGGAATCAAATCACTGGTGACAGTTTTCATAACATGCTTGCTTGTAAAAACAGAAGGAGAAGGCATTATATATGTTGTATTATCAGAAAACATTATATGGAAATGGGGATAAGCATGAGTATATAAAAACTAGTGTCCATCAAATTGTTTAAGTAGATATTAAATAAGAGGGAGGTTCAATTCAAACAACATTAATTAATATTGAATGATAAGTTAGTGAGTGTATGGCAATATGGAAAATGACAGATATAACTTAAACATAAAAAAATTGAGTGCAACATAGTGTTGACAATTGAGGTATATTTAGTAATTTTTTAAAACTATTTGAGTCATTATTAAAAAAATATGGTTTAGTCTCTAAAACAAAAAACACCTGAGTCAATAAATAAAATGTCAACTTATAGATATTTTATAATCACTATGTAATCGGTGTTCCTATAACAAGCTTCCAATCAGTTTTTGCCACTTTATTTATTAATCCTAATAAGGGTTTAAATTGAACTGTTATTGTATATGTTTCTACAATATTTTTTTTTAAATTCGTTTCATATCTAATTCAAACATTTTGATTCTATGAGGATAACCAAGCAAGAAACTGAAAGGAGATTTTATTTATAAAAAAAAATACTTAAATTTCTTACCCTTCATACAGTAATGCCATAATAAATATTGCTAAAAATGATCCAATAAATTCCCCAATATCTGCCACATTCCACCAAGAAAATAGAATTGTCTCCGAGAAGCCTCCATGGAACTATGGAATTGTCATTAGAAATGATTTTTTATTTTTAAAAATCTCATTTTCAATTATAAGAGTACTTACTGTCATGGACTCCATTCCATGTAAAGCATGGCTTAAACTGTGATCTCCATGATCATGAAAAGCTTCTAGTGTATCATTTAAAAATAAATTCTGAAATAACAATTATATATTAAATTAGATTAAAAATATGTAAATAGTTTTTATTTAAGAAAACTTACAGTAATGACCTAAATGTGTTTTGTAGTGGACTTTTTATATATATGATCTTATTCCAAGTATCAAATCAAATATATAAGCACTCACCCCATAACTCATAGATTACAGATTCCATTTGGTACAGATCTAATGCCCTTCCATCTCTCCTTTCCCTTACTTACATCCCTACTCTGCCTTTTATAAAGATTGTCTATTAGTAGCAGTATCCCATAAATCACTTGCTGTCTCTGTCTCTCTCTCTCTCTCTTGTTGACTGGCCCTCTTAATATTGCCTTTCTTTAGTATGTAACTAATCTGGTCAATATAAACTTTTCAAGGCCTTACCAATATGGAAAATTTTATATTGCAACATAAGTTTTCCTTATCACTCTAGCTTTAATTAACCTTACAATAAACCTATTCTACCAAAACATTTTTTTTATCTTAGTTATTATATCCTGGTTCAAGTCACACCATTCCCTAACAATGCTATTTGAATATTTATAAAATAAATGGCTTAACTCACATTTTCTTAATTCGGTGTTGGTACCAACAGGTCCGAAACTTGTTGATACCAACACCGAATTAAGAAAATGTGAGTTAAGCCATTTATTTTATAAACATTTAATAATGTCTCACGAAAGTTTTAATAATTTAATAAAAAAGTATAAATTGAACATTATTATATATTATACCTAAATCAAACACCATTATTTTATATTGATATATGAATACCAATTCCTCAAAAAATTTCAAATTATTTAGTCTAAATAAAATTTTAATACCAAAGGTTATTTCTATCTGCATAGGGTACTTTCATTATAACAATGTCTTACTGTTAGTTCCTGTGTAGAATTCATCTGATGATGTTGGTGTTCCCCGAGCGCTTCATTTTGGGCCATGTGGTGTCCATGGTGGCCTGAATGGTCCATGTGCATATGATCATGCTCTTCCATCTTATTTTCTGAAAACCACTATATTTATATTAAACTCTCAAATCATTAAAGTTGTAGTAAATAGAACAACCAAGCAAGTTAGAATAGTTACTGGATGTTGGTTTGAATATTTTAAATACTAGTGTACAGTAAATGGTCCTTGATATTATTCTAGAATAGTGATAAGATCATCTCATGCAAAAACTAAAGCTGGTTTCTACTGTATAAGAAAACTGCTAGTAAATTAATATATGAAATATCTAGTTGATATGTAAACATTAACTAATGGTTTTCTCAATGGTAGATTATCTCAAGTATATTTATGATAGCAAGAATATACAAGAACTTCTCGAAACATACTGTTGTATGAAAATAGTTATATTAATATTTATTGAAATATGTTTTGTAGTAGAAAGCAAAAACTACAAATGATTACTACACATATTAGTAAATGTATAAGAATCATATGACCAAATAAATCTGACCAATAACTGATACACTTTAGTAATAATAAGTTTACTACAATAATTTGTTTTCAAAGTACAATCTAAAAATGATCGTTATCCTACTCAAATGTTTTAAATAACTAAAGTTAGAGGAAGCGCTATTTTTTATACCGTTAAGTTATAAAATCCACAAAAGAATTTTTTTCGTCAATATAACGCGTATGCACTTTCACTTTCGTGACAAAGCAGGCAGGCAAGTCTGCTACACTTCGCGAACTTGTTGAAAGTGTAGCATACTTTGCTCTAATATAGTTCCAAGCAATATCATTTATGTAATTGCCGTAACACACTCTTACTTGTAAATTTAAATGTGTATGTGGCACTTAGCGATAAGCAGCTTGTAAATTCATCACTTCACATATAAACTTGTTGCAGCAAAGTAATTATTCTGTTACGAAAAAAAACAACAGTAAATTAAATCAACTTCAACATAACATTTCCCATGATTTCGTTACCTACCAAAGAATAAATAACGCAACCATTATACATTACAAAGTTACAGATTATCGTAAACTTGTCAAACTGCTATGAAGAGAATTAAGACCCCTTTTATAAGTACCTACCTATATTTAAATTACTGTAATGTAATGGAGGAAGTTATAAAAGGCATATCGCTAATAAGGCATATACTATTAAACAATTTGCTTATAAAAGAAGTGATGATAAAATAGGTGCTTCGGGCCAGACACCCTCGTTTCCATCAAATGGATATCCATGTTATCAGCACATTATATTTAAAATTAGAATTCGAACTTAAATTTCGGGAATGGAGAACTGAAATCAATTTTAAAAATTCATAATCCTGATTTTTCTAAAATTCAACATTATAACATTTTAATGCTAAAAACAACAATACTTATCATTTTCGATTAAAACATTTATAAATAAAGCAACGAGTGTACCCAAGTAATTAGCGGATCAAGGGCCCCCCTTGATCCGCTAATTACTAAACGCCCCAAAATTATCAGAATTCACAGAACTTTTAATTTTTACATTTATAAAATCTACCCTCAGGAGGGTCAAGCCCCAAATCACAATCCTGGATCCGCTACTGATCGAAATAATTTCCAAATTTCGTGTAAGTAATGGAATTCTCCAAAAAACAAAATCATATTGCTTACTAAAATTATAATTTATATATTATATTAACTATATGTTGATGTGTCAATTTATTACAACTCCAAACAAAAGAAGCCATTGATCGCTATTTTTAGTTCTCTTGCTAAGTTAAAAACCAATAAAAATTTTTTTAGCTAAAATATTTCTTTTTACTATTTTTTTAATTTTCTTGTGTTATTTTCATTTGTTATTTACATTTTCTAAAATGTTCTTCTATAAATTTTGTTAAATAAAATAATGTAGTCATTAAAATGCTTAAATCAAACGTTTTATGTACATTTACTTATAAATCGTATACATGATATTCAACCACATTGCAACATGGTATCTGCAATACACTTCTTTTTTCTAAAACTAAACTAAACGCAAATAAATGTTGAATCTCCCTTATCGGTTATTGTAGAATGTAGTTCATAAATTATCGTATGAAAAATTTAAAACTATTATAAAAAGGTTAAGCACTAGCAATACGTAAATGCCCATAAATAATGAATCATATATGATGTAGGTTGGCTTGAGGGCGCCACTCGAAATTCGAACAACTTCGTGAGCTAGATTTACTATGGAAGCTGAAAACCTAATCTTCCAAGACTGAATCCTATGATTGCTATGAAACCTTATATCATCTCTTTACAAAAATTAAAATACCTTGGTTTTACACGTTTTTCGATGCTGTTATTTCAATATTTCTTTTCCAGAAAGAATAAGTGATAAATGAATTTTAGGTATGACTAGAGACGCTCGTCACTCGCTTCATGTTTGGCCGCCATGTCTGAAGCTCGGCTGTAACATTAGAGTTCGGGTTGTGCTTTTCTTTGTTATATAAAAAAGAGTGGTTTTTGTTAGTTATAGACAATGAATTACTATATTTAGTTAATTAATATGAACTTTGATATATGTGGAGTGTTTGATGAATTCAAGCAATTCGATAGAGTTAACTTTTGCAGAAGTTACTCCAACATCGTATTTTTAGTTCATCCGCCATATTGGCGTTAATATCCTTCGTAAGTCTTTTTTCATAATTTTTTGGCTTTACCACAAATTTATTGTTGTATTTTATGCTATTTCGTTGCCCTATTGATAGGACTATCGTATGTGTAAAAGTAGAGCGTGCATGTTGCGAATAATAAGTAATTTTTGAACTTTTCGTTTTTGGCCTCTGTACCAGTAATTTTCACCAAATCTCCACAAGCTTATTCGTTCTTTAATTAGTTCATAATTTGAAATTTTACTTTATATTTTAATTTCGCATAAAATACACTTTGATATATTTGTTACATCTATGTTTTGCAAATAGATTATATTAATTTTGAGTGCGTGCATTCTCTTACTGGAATCTGGAAATAAGAATATAATTATAATGTAAAATATGCTTAAAAAGTTCTAAATATATACATTTTTAATCACAACAACTTTTTATTCCACTGTTTACCCCTTGAAGCCCTTACACCATAATTTGTAACTCAGTTTAGTAATGATCCTAGAATATTCCAGACTGACTCCAGTGTCCACAATGGTCAAAGGAATGTTTGATTTCTGCAATGAAATTCTGTTGTATTGTGTATAAGAAGTCAATTTAACAAAACATTGCCAATTATTATGATGTAGAAGGATGTCCAAATCAAAGTTGCATGAAGTGTATTTATCCATGCATGAGACTTGGTTAAATTAAAAGCATTTCTGCCGCAGTTTCGGTGCTGGACTATTTATAAAGCAAAATATTTTGTTACCAAATGTCAACAGTAATGCAATTATAAATAACTAGAACATAACCTATTATAAATTTATCATTATTAAAAATCTGTACTTCTATATGTCCAGCATGTAATGTTCATTGTCTGGAATCAAGCAATTCAATGATATATTTTATTCTAATAGATTTTGTTTCTTTTAATATACTTTACACCTACCATAGTTTTGCTTCTTTTCTAGAGGTTATTGATATGCATTAAAACTATCAGTGTAAAGGCTACATAATATTTTTTGGTGATGGAAATTAATATTTTCATTTATTGACTACTTTTTATAATTTCATTTATTATGTGAATATGTTATCTCTAATTCAAACTATACAGTTTATAATAATAATGATCATTTATGCTATTAAAAAGTTACAAGTTGTCATATATATCATAATTTTGGTACTGTTTTAGTGTTCTTGACTATTTAATAGTTTAACTTTTGTCTTTACTAAAATTTGTGTATTAAAATTGGATGACAGCATTTATTTATATAGATAAAGTGCATTTAAAATATCAGGCTATGCGGTGGTAAACGGCCTCTTATGCAAATCTTAACACCTTAAATCTAAATGATGCATTATAAAAATCAGTTACTAGATCATGGATAGATTACACACAGATAGTCATATCACTGTCCTAACATTCTGTAAAAGAAAATAGAAATTAAGTACTAAAGGAGAAATCAATGTGCATGTTTGAACAGATGTATGGAAGTAGATGAAGTGACATGTATAGGACAGAACCGTGAGGGATGAAAATTTGTTGCAGACAGTTACATTATACATTTTTTACAAAATATCATAATTGGTATAATAAGCATAGGAATAATTCTCAGTTAATTTGTTTTATTATTCAATGTTGTGAAATAAACAATGAAAGAAATTAGTACTTATTCTATATTGATAAAATGCCTAGTAGAAGTTTTATGGTAAAGTTATAATTTAATACTTCGATGGTAAAGTTTATTTGAAAATTGAGGTTATACTTCGTAAGCAAACTAAACTTATTATGTGATATAGAATCTTATATAGATATAAAAATGTATCAAGTCTAAATAAAAATAATACTATCAAGCTTTCATAGAAATAAATTTATAAGCCTGTGTATGAATGAATGTAAAAGCTATGGTTTTAGGCGACCTACTGACTGGGCACTTCTATACTAATATTATAAAGAGAAAAGATTTTCTTGTTTGTTTGAAATGAATAGGCTCTGAAACTACTGGACTAATTTGAAAAATTCTTTCACCGTTAGAATACTACATTATCCTTGATTGAACATAGGTAATATAATTCATGATTTTTTAAATTTCTGTTAATTACGTGTGCAAAGCCGGGCAGGCTGCTAGTCTCTTATAAAAAAATGAAAGTTGTGTGTAAGAAACGTAATATGAAAATCTTGACTTAACCCAAAGTTATGAGTTAGTCTCTTTATTTTATTTATTTTGTCATTAAGAAAATATTTGCGATAGATTAATAATGTAGATTACTTAAAATTTAGGTTGCTTACTGGTTAGGTCATAAAAGTGGATATCAGTAATGAGTTAACATTACTGTACTTTTGAAAGGCATTCTAAGTTAGTGAACTTCTAGGGTTAATAACATATTTCACGGTTTTTCTGGGATGATGCATAATGTAATGCCCATTATCATAGCTTTAGAAACTACATAACCAGGTCCATAACCTACTTATCTTTTTGCTTTGTGATATAAAAATATGATATTATATTTTAATTTGAAAGAAGTTTACAATACATACAAGAAATATGTTAACTTAATATTTGCTGTTTGTTTACATAATGACATAATTTAAGCAATTGGAAAATTTCCTTATTAAATATTACCACAAAATATTTTACAAGCTTGGGTTCTGGTTCTAGATTACTTTGTTTATTCGAGGATTATTTTTTATAGGTCTTAGTTTCCCTTATTTTAAAATGTCTTAATAATATTTTAATCTATTTCTTTTGACTAGTTGATCAAAAGAAGAGAAGTGTTGATAACCTGTAAACCATTCCACTTTCAGTCTAACATATTTTGTTTTTAATTTTCAGATGTGGATCCTATCTTCATTTCATTATTAAATATATTTTACAATATCTGACCCCATTATCGCCTTGCTCTAAAACACAGAGCCCAGGTAAATATTAGAAAAAAATCTATATTAATATTAAATATGTTTTTTTTATGTTTGTTTCCATTTTAAAATTTATTTCTTTTAAATTTTAGGGCATTTTAGGATAATATTAGTTTTAAATGGTTGGATTGTGGTCCTGCTAGGGTGCACCCGCACCTAACATTTTATTATGATAGATTGGTTTAATGTTATAAGAGGATTTAGCTGATGCCTCTTAGTCAGAAACTGGACGAACCTCTTGTAACAATTGAGGTGAGCTTATACGGTTTCTATTTTATATTTTAATTTCTTCTTATGAAACAAACAAATCCCTAATGCCCCATAGTTTAGATTATATATCTGGTACTACACAAGCCCCCCTGAGTTAGATTCCTAATGAAGGTTAACTTTTTGTGTGAAATTCTTGAGAAACCACAAATGTTTGTTTTATCACCCGGTAAGTTGTAGTGTATATCATTTGGGTCATCCTCACTCACATTTTGGAACTAAGAAACATTTAAAGAGAACACATTTATTATGACTAGGAAGGGAGTGACAAATGAAATGATGGATGATAGTTGTGCCGGCCCCACATAATGCAGGAAAAGGGCATGTAGATTATGAGTTATTACTGGCTTTCTCTACTTAGATATGGTTACAAAGTTGAGAGCTTTTCTTTTTTATGAAGTCTTGTGTGTATATTTACATCTACTATAGTGTTTGTGTAATTTTGGTAGGTAGATTGCAGACTCCAGCACAATGCAGCAGGCAGTAGATCCTCTCGCAACTACCAGTACTGTAAGTATTTTTACTATAACAATTAAATGTAGTAATAAAACTTAACTGTTTTGTTCTTTACACTAGTTAGTCTACATAAAAGTGTCCTAGAGTCCCCAATTCTGCAGTGTATAAAAATATTTTTAGACTTAGCTTTACAATACATATAAGGTTGTCAAATATCTCCCTTCCGCTTTTTTGCTCTTTATTCAATGCTTTATAAACAGTGTTACAGTGATCGGATTTA
>DWTW01000228.1:0-18597 GCA_018246275.1 Papilio slateri
ATATATATATATATACTACTGCCACATACAAGGCAAAATTGTAAGTATGCAAATTTTATCAGAACTTCCGTTTAATAACTGTGTTTTAAACGAATAAGTATTTGACAGTTTTCTTTTTGCCATTAAGCTTTATTTTTACAGTAAACAATGTATTATTATTAACAAAACTTTGGATAGTTCAAAGTTGAAAAATTACATAGGCATATGTATTATTCACACTGTATTAGGGTCTACTTATAGTTAATTTGTAACTAAACTAATTTAAATTTAGTTCTTTTGTTGACTGCTATTTAATCTACAATAATATATGTCGTAATGTTCTGTTATTTTTTGGTTCATTATGCAAATGAAAAATAATGTCTTAAGAAATCACAGCTCTATAGAATGCCGCCTCTTTCTTCTTACTTTTATTTGGTGTCTCGTAACCGAGTAGCGCTGTCGAGCGACGTTCTGCTCGCTATCGATGTTTGAGTCGTAACTATGTTCTCTTGTTTCGCGACCTTCACCTCACGAGGTCAAGCGTACTCTCTCATCGCACACCCGACACTACTAAGCGGAAACAATGTGGTCCACAGCAAATGATGAATGAAACGACAAAATGCTTTCAGAAATTTATTAATTCCTTTTATTGAAAACATTTCTGCGTACTTTAACTAAACATAGGTGGATTTTTTTTAACGAAGTCTATAATTGATGTGAAAATATAATACATAGAGGTATTACTATCAAGTTGTGCGCTAATTCAATTGAAAGGTATATTATTTATTTTCTACCTATACAATATCATCAATGAGAAACACTGTTAAGATTAAATTTATTATTACATAAAGTTCAATCTTGTTTGGAGTACTTTTATATTATTAGGACGCCCACCTTCCATCACATATGGACCCAGGACCTAACGACTTCTATGAAAAGTGGATAACAGTTATGTTTCCGTTAGGGTTAATAGACGTGGTACAAGGTGTTGACTTTGTTGTTGACAGACTCACAAGAATGGAATAGGATCAAATAAAATAGACATAAAAGCCCATACACATTGCTTTCCGCGTAGCAGTAAGCATAACGTTTTTATTATTACTCTGCAAACAGTCGGTTTTATTACACTGCAAGTAACTTTTTTGAAGGAAACTGGACAAATGAAGTTAATTTATAAGCTGGTGGGTCTTTAAAATATATAAATATGTGTAACTTCCTATCGAAAAAGGATGCGAGAAACGACTGCACTGTTTATAAACTAAGGACTTATCTGCGTTTAACATTTTCGCATAAGTATTGTAGTTAATGAGAACATGTTAAGGAGGTACGGTCCCTTTTTGTATTTTTAAATTTGTTTGTTTCTATTAAGTGGAACGTTCGCAAATACAATTCTACTTTATTTAGTACTGTCATTTTTAAGCCATAAATTTATATATAATGTTTTTAGACTGGAAAACATACGGTCAGAGGTTCGAATAAAATATTCTAGAAATCGGTAAAAAGTTAAGTAAGTAAACTGTGTCGTGGTAAAACCTTTTTAGTACAGTATGTTAAGTTAAATATTGAAAACACTTATTAAAGTATATATATATAAGAATGTTTCATATTACGTTTCAAAAATATAAATCTTGCATTGAACTTGATGTCCAGTTAATGAATCGAATGGAGTAAATGGAGCCAATTTGTGCAAGTGATGGCACAAGTTATCTGATGATTATTTATTTTATTTTTTATAATAAAAGGCGGCAAACGAGCAAGCGGTTCACTCGATATCAAGTGAACGCCACCCATAGGCATCTGCAACAAGCTAATGAGTTGCAGATGCGTTGCCTACCGTTTCATGGACAGAGAAGGGGTTAAACAGAAAAGAAGGATACCTATTACTTTTTCCGATCCATCTCCTCCCCCGTCAAATCCTCTCCCCCTTCCTATCTTTTTCTATTAGAAAAGGATAGGTAGGGGAAAAGGACTAGAATTAGGCCTCCGGAACCTCACTCATCAGCACGAAACGCAGAAATACTTCTTCTTCACGCCTGTCTTCTGTGAGGTAGTGGTATTTCACCGGTCGTCCCGCTCCATTCGTGCAACAGATGTTGTTGTTGCGAGCTCTACCACTGTTATTATATGTGGATCTTAGATGTGTTAGACAAATTCCTCCAATTTTTGTGGATGTGTATAGGTAGGCGACATCGCTTAACATTCTTCTTCTTTTCAGCCAACGATATTCCACTCCACTGCTGGAAGTAGGCCCCCATCGATCGCCACAACGATCGGTCCCACGCTGTCCTCAGCCAGTAAACTCCCGCAAGTTTGACATTAGGTGAACCTTTTTCTCGTTTACTATTTTCGTCTAGTAAGAGTGGGAGCGATTCCATTTTACTGAAGTAAATCAATATAGTCGTCAATTTGTACAGTCGGGGTAAGTTGCTTGCACGAGGAACACTGACAATTAAATCGAACATATTTGATTCAAACTTCATATTGACTAGCAGTGTTTACTATTTTGAACCTTGTTTTCATTTCCATTGAGTATTATTTTATATGCAGTTGTCTGCTTAGTGCTTCAGTTTCAAAAGGTATTAAGCGACTGCAACGTGATAAAGGAATGAATTTTGAAAACTGCCGAAGGTTTTCGCACCCCGACTGTAAAATTGTAAATATCGTTAGTTTAAGTCAAAGTCTCTAATGTACACTGACGGAAAATTGAGAACTGAACTATCACGTCCAACCTAACAAACCTAACGTTTAATTAAACTTCTATTCACAAATTGTGAATGATTCGTTCAGTTTACAATTTGCTAAGACCTTATAAGCAACACAATCTGTTCACATGTATATTTATGTATTATATTAATTTACATGTTAAATAGTTAAATCTTATTTCTCTAAAATTTGAAAATATACACTCATTGGAATCTTATATACATATACTAGGTACGACATAAATTTTCAAGTCATAAGAACCGAATAATTACACTTTTTTAGTTTGTACGAGACCTATTCTAAGTTTCAAACTGGTGATCCCTTTGCAATAGCTTCTATAAGTGAAATGATAAGAAGATATAGCAATAATAAAGAGAAAAAAGATGTATTGGGAGTTTTATACGATGTTACCGTAGCCAAGCAACCGCTCCAATTGTTACTTTAATGGTCTGTAATGTTACAGAGTTGGATTCTACCACGTATAATACTGCAATAATTAGATTATCTGATATATCCCAGGTTTGTTTCCATTCCTACATCTCGTTTTCCATGTTATTTGGTTTTCGTTTCTAAAAGAAAGGCTTGAAACGCACCTGCAACTTCCCTGATTATTGCAAAAATTGGATGAACTATTTACAAGTTTACTTCGTTCTCCATAAAAAGAAGTATGAAACTAAAATTAAATTAAATTACATTTCAATACATTTGAATAATAAATTGTCCTATCTAGTTCGATCTGTGCAGAACAGCTTCATTCAAATATTGAGACCGGTAATGACGAAACTCTATCGATTTAATGATCTATTTAACAGGCAAAATTACAACAGTTAATAGTCCCAGACACCCGGTGGTCTGAACCACAAACACGCCAGGACCTGATCTGCAATGTGAATGATAGTACTACAAAACTTTTGCAAGTATATTTTGTTGTTTGACTCAGAGGGTTATTCAAAAAGTTTAAGGATCTTTTCTTTTATCGTTCCTTCATATTTAGTTCCTGTCTATTTATTTTATTTAGTTTTTATGTCAATGAAAACTAAAATATAAAAGATATGAGAGGCGGTAAAAGAAAAGATCATTTGAATCCTGTGACATTGCTTTAAGATAATTATTTTTAAAATACCCAAAACAAATTTTACGTTATTTATTATGCAAGACAATTTAAAAAAAAACACGATATTGCATTAAGACTAACATAATTAATAAGTATAATGATATTTTAAAGGAAACACTAAAAATGTTTGAATTATAATAAGTCCGTCAAACCTGAAAGTTGCTAGGAACTAGTAATTACTGCCAAGCCATAAATGCTCTTCAAGATTGGCAAATTACACACGCCGACTCTAAGATGCAAATATAACTTGGAATTGTTCTTATTATAATTATAGTAAACTTGCAATTTATTATAGTGAGTTGATAAATATTTGTTGCATATTTATAGTGTGCTAATATGAATGTGATTTTTTTATTTAAAAAAATCACATAATAGCATACTCTCCTCCTTAAAAGCAGAAATACGTGACGTACGTGAAAACTTTTATACGTACTTAGTATACGTCAAGGTAAAAGAAAAGAAAGAAAACAGTGCACAGCAACAGCAGTGCAACTTGTGGTGAACTTGTGGTAAAGCCCGCAACAGCAACATCTGTTGCACAAATGGGCCGGCTCGATCCGTGAAATACCACGACCTCACAGAAGACAGGCGTGATGTAGATAATATTTCTGCGTTTCGTCTGATGAGTGAGGTGCAGGAGGCCTAATCCTAGTCCTTTTCCCCTTCCTATACTTTTATAATAAGGAAAGGATGTGAAGGGGAAGAGGATTTGAGGGGAGGGTGGACAGAAAAATGTATCATTTTTTTCTGTTTATCCCCTTCACTGTCCATTAAAGGTAGGCAACGCATTTGCAACTCATTAGCTTATTGCAGATGCACCTTTTGATTGTCATGAAATAACCGCCATTATCCAAGTCACAGATATTCATAGTTTTTGACTTTTAGTTTATATAAACGCGAGTAGAGAAATATTTGCTTGAACAGCCCGATGTAGTTCACAACTCACGATTGCTCCCGAGTTACAATTTGCACTAAATTTATCATACAATAACATTTGTACCTGAAAATTATTATTCAAATCGAGCTGCATTAATCAATGCATCGATAAAAGAAAACGGGAGCTGGGGCTTCGCTCTGGCATGCCCTCCGAATAGCGATACACTTGCGATGTCGATAACTTGTATTTGATCGATAACAAATTAAATTAATATATATATTACAACGTAAGGTGAAAACTACGGGAACATTTTTAAGAAAAATACGAGCACATAGGTGTGTAAGATTAAGCATAGTTATAGTTTCCATGGGTGACAATCTACTAAAACTAAAATGTAGATATCAAAAACATCTGCGTTGCGTCCAAAACGTGCGTTCCTAACACATGAGAATTACTGACATTAACGTAACGTTTTAAAATCGCTTTTAAAATACGTAATTATCTCTATATCTATAAGGTTTTAAGACAAACATAAATAAACGATATATAGGCAATACCACTACATATAATAAAAGAAGGTACTAGGTTGATAGGTAAGGTGTTGAAGAAGACGCATTGGGCCGATACGACATTACGACAGAAAAGTCTATCTGTTGCCAGTCGTTATGTTGTACTAATTTAATAACTATTGAATTTAAAAAGAAATATATATATTACTATTGCATATCGATGTAGATGTTATCGATAGGATCGCGCAAATCACTAGCGCCAACGTCGCGTGAAGCGCGGCGGTGTGCGTGTGCGCAGCCTCCGAGATAATGAACTATCCGCACTAATATATTATAAAGTTCATTATAAACAATTATTTATTGTTAGCGCATGTTTATTAATAAGGCCAGTTGATAGGGCCGGCTACTGTACATGTTTTCTTAAATCAGGGCTGACGGGCGGGCTGGGCTGATTTAATGCTTTGAGCTCGTTATTGTATTGCTATTTTTATAATGTGTTATATTTTTTGTAATCAAAAGATTATCGTTAGGTGTCTATGTGTCTCTTTTAAAAAATAAAAGTTCAGGTAAGTACCTATTTTATTATTCTAGCAGAGTTAATTAGTAATGAAGTAATATATGATAAAGTTTTGTATTTTATATGGATGTTTATACCGCTGCGGATACCTCCTCCATAATTTCATTAGAATTTCTGCAATAAATTGGGGCAACCCAAGACCAGGACGCAATGTAATCACAAGTTTGTTGCAATCATCGTTATCGTTCTTGTAAGTAATTTGTACCACAGCAGGGGCGTTCAAATATTGACAACTTAACGACTAAAGTACCGTAATAAATAGCTCGTAAGCTTAAAGTTCTTTGAGCTCAATATTTTCCATAAGCTATTTGAAATTTCTGGCGAGTGTCCTGTTAAAAATGTTATATGCATTAAATAGGGTCATGTCAGAAATTATAACAAACCGAAAAAGAAAAAATTAAATACATTTTAATGTACAACCCTAGGCCGCCCTTTGGCTGTCAATACAGTGAATATGAAAGTAAGTATGGAAGCCGTTGGGTTAGATTGTGCGGAGCGTTCGCAGATTGCATGCCGCGCCGCGCCGCGCCGCGCAGCGCCGCAGCGCTGCTGGCCTTAATAAAATCTACACAACGAGACCCTGATTGCTTCGGAAAAGCACGCGCTATCTGATACATTAAAATTCATTCTGTAGATTTACAATGCAACTCGAGATTTCTTCTCGTAGTACACTTTTTATAGAATAACCTAACATCGAGTTATGGTAACGACACACTTTAGGCGATTAGTGAGTTTCTTTTATGGAAATTGAACCAACGTTTACCTGTACTCTCTACACGTAATTTTAAGTGACAACCGCTACCCATAGACATCGGTAACATTCAGATGAGTCTCTGGAAACATCTGTAAGAACAAACTGAAAACGTGGATTCTGAATACCTTTGATGCCCAGTAATTACATTATAATATTAAATTCTATCTTATTTCTTTGTTTATAATATTATACATTGTAAAACTAGGTCAAGTACGTATTAGGTTTTAGGTTCACCCGATATTGAGTGACCGCTACCCATAGGCAACCATAAAATGAGTTGCTGATGCGTTGCCTACCTTTAATGGACAGAGAAAGGAATAAACAGGAAAAAGTATATTCCTTTTTCTTATAATATCCCTTTCATATCCATCCCTTACCCCGTCAAATCCTCTTCCCCCTCATTCTTTCCTTCTTAGATATAAGAAAGGTAAAGATGAATGGGAAAGGGAAGAAGTCTAAAATCAGGCGTCCGGCACCCCACTCATCAGACAAAAAGCTTCACTGACGTGAAGTTGAAGTATTCAACTTCAACTTCACGTCAGTCTTTTGTGAGGTCATGGTATATAACCGGTCTAGGCGAATAGGCCTATTCGTGCAACAGATGTTTTGGGCTCTACCACTGTTAAAACGTTTTTTATCGATGAACATCCAATACATATCGATTTTATTAGAAACAAAACGGACAACGAATGCGTATAAGAGTGCTAAGATATGAACGTATTGCGCAGTGATAATGCCGTAGTTGTACCGTACATACACGGGGCTATATCGAACGTTTAACCCTATACTAAAGTGTGGTCCATTCGGAGCGTTCGATAAAAAAATAAGTCAAAAAAAAACTGCGCGCCACCCCTAGGCTCGACGGGAAAAAAACAGATAAAAATGGATCTCGCTCGTAATTTAAATGTCGAAGCAGTTGTCGGGAGCCCGTGGTACCGCGCTGTGTTTCCGTCACACGGTTTATTTTTTACCATTTTTATTTTATAAATACGTATTTTATGCGTCAATGCAATAACTATTACATTTTTAGTTGTGAGCTATTATTTTATTTAACAAATTGATTTAAATCTTTTGTACGAAGTCGTATAAAATTGTCAATGGTCTGAAAAATGCTGAAACTGCCACTACGTCTCATCTTGGTCTAGTGTGTATTTTAAATTCTTGCTCAGTATTCTTACCATAATATCTGTCTTAGCGGGTACTCATGATCTAGAATGGTCTACGCACATGCAATATATCTAAATATTTCCGTTATCCATAATAACCTTGATTAAAATGTGACAGAAAAATTTTGTTAAGAACCTATAGTTTAAGTTCCCTCGCGGAAATAACAGGCGTAGTCATAATTCTATCGAAAATGTCAAATATTGAAATTGGGATTTAAAACTAGACATGTTGCGTAAGTACAGGGTTAACAAAATTGGAAGGACAACTCATCTATTTGGTTGTCGTGACTTTTCTATATTTTTAACGTCTTCTTCTTCTTCGTGCGCTTCATTATTCGTACTTCGTACAGTTGTACTCTCGGTCGTACTTATCTTGAAGTGCGTTCACTGATTTTTGGACGAGCTGTTCACGGCTCTCGGTTTGTCTTGTCTGTCACGGCAGTCGGAATGTCGAGTAGAATATGAACTGTACCTGGTCAGACCAGCGGGTAGGTGATCGACCCCGTGATCTTTTGCCCTCGATCTTTCCTACTACAACTAGTTTATCCAGATTGTCTCTAGTAGCCGAGAACTCGTTGGTATCAGGATAGTCTAGTAGATATCTTAAGTTGGTCGAGAATTGGTTTGTTGGTTATTTTTGCTGTCCACGGTATGCGCAATATTCTTCTCCAGCACAACATTTTTAACCTTAATATATTTCCTTTATTATATTTTGAAAATGATATTATGTAGTAACCAAAAAGGTTGCGTACCCCTTGTGCGTCCCTACATAACACAGAGTAGGCGCGCTGTCGAACTACCGGCTCTGCGCGATGGACGCGGCGCGCTGAAATGATTTAGATGGATCGTGTTAAGATGTCACGGTCATTAAAACGGTAGCTCTGCCATGGACACTTGATACTCTGAATATGGAGCGTAAATTAGGCAAAAACTTGTGTGTGAAAATGTACACTATTTATTTCTACTGGACACACATTCGCCAGACATGCATATTGTTGCTGTGGGAAATCCTTTATGTTCCTGGCTTCAAAATGACATATTGATAAAAAAATTAGAACTGTATAGTAGGTAGCGACGCACACATGATATATTTTTATTAAGATAATAATATATTATAACCTATAATATATAAATAAAAACAATGTTGGTGTGTTTTTCGTCGTTGCGTTTCTATGCCAATGATCAGATTGTGATGAAACTTTGGAGGGTGTTCTAAGGCCTCCCGAAAGCAGATAAAAGGAATTGGAAAGCTTTGTAACTAAATACTATTCTAAACATAAGTACTGTGCAGAATATACAGCCAAACACGTTGTTACTTCACGTGGCATTGCACCGCATGCCGGGAATAGTAATACTATATAGTAATAGTATATTACATAGTACATATAGATCGCTCAGTGGTCGTCAATATTTCCTGCATAAAATCTTTGCTATTTAGATTTTTATGTATTTTTTAATTTATTGATTTTGTATTGTTGTACTGATTTGTATTTATTTTATTATTTACCGTAAGATCACCTTTTAGAATGGCAATTTTATACGACGAAATGGTAAATGCAGAATGACATATGACGCCATTTTTGAAATATACGTAAACTATTGGCATTTTATGTTATTTTTTAATATATTTACAAAATTATAAAATATAAAAAATATAAAAGCGATGTCTATGTATGTTACCTATAGACTCCTAAACGGCTGGACCGATGTCGATGAAATGTAAGGCTTTATAAAAGGCCCAGCGGGTGATCCTGTGAAGTTTAGCACCGATCGGATCAACATAATTACCTAGTGCTACCCGGTCGAAACCAGGGCGAACCACTAGTTTTATGTAACATTTTTAGCTATGCCACATATCACACGCTTTTGTTATCGCTATATTCTTAAAAGTCATCGTTCAACGAATGATTTCCCTTCACGCATTTATATATAGATGACATTAAAGTATAAAAATAACTTTTACTCAACTTTCCGAGCTTGAAGGTAGTACTAGATGTTAATGATGGACATATTTCCTAAAACCGGCTGTCGGTCATTGACAACCATTTGTTGACTATCTGACAAGACAATATAGTTATCTTCATTATTAATTACTGACATCAACATGCATTATGTATATCCAATACGGGTTTTCTTTCAAATTACATTTTGAAAACATCCATGAATGCCAGACTGCGCCATAAAAACTTCCATAATCAAAAAGCCAGCGTACTAAGTATTGCACTAACGCTCCCCACTTTACAATGTTAATTCTCTCACTTGTCCTAATACATAAATTACAGAACATGCTTTGTGACATGTTCTATAAATTATCCGGTTATATGCATATTAATACGCCCGTCAGTTTTTTGCTATATGTCGCGCGGACATTTTTTACAGGGCGACTTGCTATCGCAACTTCGTTTTGTTTTGTTTACAGAACTGCTTACCATTTTATCATGTTTGTTGTTAAATTGTATTTATTACTGTTAACAATTTTTTGGAGGTTGTAATGGCAATACTTAGTAGAGGTTTTCGGTCGTTTTCTAATTCGCTAATCATAAGTCACACTTTTCGTTTTTCAGCGATCCGCTAGTTAGATGGAGAGTGATTCAAGGCTGCGTCACGCTTTTTAAATTTCGTAACATGAGAGAGGGGAACAATATAACGTAGAGAAAAAGGAGAAAGATAGCAATACACACTGTAAATAACGAATAAATACAATATTGTCATGCAAATGTTGTAGTGTTTTTTTTTCCTTTTGATATAATCCATCTGCCTGTGTCTTCCAACAAATTCATCTTATTGATGCGTGAGTAAAGCACATATCTTCAACATCAAGTGAACCGTTTACTCGTGTCCTTGCAACAAAATCGCGAGGAAATACGCAAAACAGTTGCATTTAATTTAAAAAGATCCACATACGACATCGTATTGAAGTATGGCGAGGCGCGGATGTCAGTCCGCACGTCAGTGGACACATCGAGAGCGTCCAACATTCGCACACAGTGACCCAGTAAACGCAATAATACAACGCATAAGTGGATCAAATAGTTCTAGAGCACCTATCCTGGCATTATATGCAGGATCTCTAAACATAGTCACAATGGTTGGTCATCATTCAATTGTGCCAGTGGAAATGGCCCGTTTATCTACAATGGACCGATCATTTCATTGCATTTCTTTAAGTTTCATACATTATGTATGAGGGGAGGGCGACACTCTGACTCTGACGTACATTGTTCTATTAACCTATATGTTCTGAATTGTATGTGTATATATTATGTAAGCTGCAATAGTAATGCTTGTAGATATCGCTATGTAAATCTATACTTATACATGAAATAAAGTGGAAGAGTTTGTTTGAAGGCACTAATTTCCAATTCTACCAATTAATTGGATTTTTTTTGCATTTGACAGCCAAATTATTAAGGAAGGTTATAGACTATTTAACATCACGCTACGACCCCTAGGAGCAGAGCAGAAATAAAAATAGCGTTAAGCTAGAATGATGTGCGCGTGCGAGTGAAATCGCGGGGCACAGCTAGTAACGGCAATACTACTGTTCTCCCTTTCATACAAAAGTATCTGTAACTCTTTGTTACTTCTAGTGTCTGTTACACAAGCCGTAATAATATAATATTAAATATTTAAGTTATAATATTTTAATCCATAAATAATCTTTGAATAGTTTATAATATAATTGCGAATATAAGATTGGTCGTTACCTATGCATTCACGTCTTAGGGACTCAACAGATCATCATAAAATTAAGCAAACTCATTGTCAGATAGAGAGGTACAGGAAAGGAGATAGGAAAAGGACCTTTTATTCTGAAAAAATCACCCGTGTGAAACTGCGGTCTAAAGTTAGGATCAAAATAAAATCAATTAAGACCAAACCTTAAAATAGTATCACGATTAAATGATAATTAACGACATAGCATTTAGATGACATTATATCGAACGAGTCAAGGAAAATGGCTTGCAATTACGAACCGGTAATTCATTTATAAACATAATGGTAATTGCTCTATAGGACGTAATTAGATTAGTATTAATAATTTTTTTATAGGAGAAGGGGGCAAACGAGCGACAGGTCGCCTAAAGCTAAATGATCACTGCCGCCCATGAACAACTGTAGATGCGCTGCAGGCCTTTAAGGAAGGAGTACGCTCTTTTCATGAAGGACCCTAAATCGTATTTATTTGGAAATGCAGCTGGAAACAGATCATTCTACGTGGTTGTCCGAGGCAGAAAGTTACGCGAAAACCGCACGGTAGTGGAGTGCCAACCATCAAGGTGGTATGGATGGAATTTCGAGCTCAGTCGTCTGGTGTGATGACGAAACTCAACAGCAGGAACACTCTTCGGAACACATCCCATGGTGAAGATGGTAAAAAATGCAAAGGGAACTGACATTTCTTCACAAGGCCAAGTGGGTCAAGTCGATCAGTTAGAGCTCGGATGAGCTCGGATGTTGACGATTCGGGTGCTCTTATTTGTACACGGTCAAGAGGAAGAAACTGGTATTTGGGAGCTCTTGCCCAGAGATGCGAGCTGTAAGCGATGGACCGGCATGAAATACTGCTTCGCTCTGTAGAGTACACCAAGCTTTTTGGAGGCCAACTTGGCCTTACTTTCCAGATGACCACAAAATTGGACGTCGCTCGATATCTCAACGCCTAGAATACTGATACTAGCTGACGCACCCAGGGAATATTAAGTAAAGGAAGGAAAATATTCATGTACTAACATCTGCTAGTTTTTTTCATGTACGCATTCTGAATTTATAAGTACCGACTTCTTTTAACACCAATAAGGTAGACTGAGATAAAATTGTAACGCTTTTTTTGAGGTTATATGTTCCAAATGTGACAATGACAATAGACTTACTATTACCAGCCAACAAAATCAAACTTGAAAATTGATATGTAATAATTAAATTTCCAGATCTCTGGAAATCTAGCTCTCAACATAAATCGTCAATCGCTTAACCATTTCATAGTTCTTTTAATTCTCACTAGTCTCTCGTTTCCTTTCTTTTCTTTAGTTACCAGTTCTTTCCTTTTTTGAGAAGTCCGCCTTATGAGGTGGACTTACTAAAAAAAGGAAAGAAAAAGAGTAGAATACTCGCGTGAAGTAAACGTCACAGGCTTCCTCGTTCATCTCGTTGAATAATACAAAACAAAAACAAATAAAACTATCAATGTATGATCCTTGTTACATTCACCTTAAAGTAAAGACAGGACTTGGTTTAGGAATTAGATGGCTCCCAAAAGAATCTATCCTTCGAAGCTATTCAATTGAATTCATTTTAGATCCGATCAGAAATGTAACATGTCTAATCTTGATGTAAATTTTAAATTTAGCTTAGCTTAAATTTAGTTCAAATTTAGTTTCAAGATTCCGCGACACGTCTATATCAGTGAGAGGGGAACCGTCCATTGCGTCTACGATCCCGCGATCGTCCGCGAAGGCCGACCGGAAAACAACCGTGACCTTTGCCACTCAACTACTATAATGATTAACTGTCCTCCGCTCCGGTTCCGTATTTTACTTTGTATCACTTCTAACGCTAAAGTTAATAAATACATATTATCAAATCTATGCTTGTCTAATAGAAAAAAGAACATAGACAACCTGTTTTTTTTTTGCCTGATACAAGGATTATGTTTTTCGCAGGTATGCATATATGTATGTATCTATTTATCTACTTTGCATTGTGACCTCCTGTAGCCTAATCGGTTTGGCCGATCTTGAATAGTTGGATATCATTAGATTTGTGTTATTCCTTGGAGTGTTATAGGTAATACGACGTCAGAACAAAACCCATATATTGGACGTAAACCATGAAAATGAAATAAACAATAATCAATTAGTCGAGTTTTTTTTTAACTTAACTAATTACTTCTATCAGTTAGGGAAGGATAAGTAACAAAAAATTGACATCGTGTGACTACTTATTTAAAATTAAACGTTATATTGATTTTGCACAATAATTGCGACAGTTACCGGTAAAAATAAAAACCTCTTTATCGCCCCCTATCATTGTGACCGCGTTACCAAATAAGCTCATTTATAACGCTCGGGGGCTGAACAAAAACAAAAAAAAATTTGAATAAGGAGAGCATTATTTATCGCCGCCCCAATGAAGGCCGTTAATGTGATTTTTTAATAATAAAAAATACACGAGCCAGCCGAACGAGGATCGTGTATCATCCGCCGTTTCGACCAGTCATTGTCCATGAAAAAATGTTTTATTTTTTTATTTATCAACCTACACCGCGTAAACAACGAAAGTATATTTCAAATTAATTGCGCTCTGTCTAATTTTCCTGTGGTTATAAATTATGAAAAATATTTTAAGATTACTATTTAAACTTTAAAAACTTATTTCATTTAATTTCAATTGGTTTAAAATTTGTAATATTTTTTTTACATTATCGTGTCCCGTTAGCTATTTAATTTGATCTTCTGTCTCTAAATTTAAACACCGTATCTAAGATAACATGCACTGCCAGTTTTTTCTAACCAAAAAATAAAATGAATTTACTTATATTATCGCCTCATCTGAAAGAACACTTACACCTTTAATTGATATATCTGCCTAAGCCTAAGACCCTAATTATTTAATTTTAAACTTTTGATTTTTAAATTTTTACATATTCTAAAATAACGTACCTACCATAACATATAACTTGACCAATAGAACAACGATAACCTCAACACCTGTCAAAATAATTTAAAAAGCTTTTCTGAAAAGTTTATAAACATTTGAATCGTTTTCATCTAAGACAGGGATGATCAACCTTTTCAAGCAAAGGGCAAAAAAAATTTATCGTTGGGCAAAATCACATTTTTATATATGCTTCAGAATAGATATATGGACAAAATAGGTATCGATTAAAGATGGGATTGCGTATAACGAAATTTATAAATTGCAGTACTATGACAATGAAACCTAATAATTAAGATATTGTAATAGACAAATATAGATAAACTTTAACCTGGTTATGGTATATTTCAATTATCGCTTCGTATGTTTTATAAAATATTTTTTTATTGTTAAACATCCGTGTCGTAAAACCCTCCGCGGGCCGCACACAATATGTATGCCCGTGGGCCGCGGGTTGCCCACCCCTGATCTAAGACGTTAAGGTCGTAAGTAGGATGTGTTTCTTTTGTAATAAAGATATCAACAGAATTTAGTGTTATATGCAGTAAAGCATCGTTTAAGTTTATTTACAAAAAACATATGGATCGTAATGTAATACGTAATAATATAAAAAAGCAATTCACCGATATAACCCTACCAGTGCCTAATTAAAAATATAAAAAAAAAAAACTCTCCCCATAACGCGCGCTGTCACGTTCCATATTCCCGCGTTAATTACACGTCATTCTTTTTTCAAAAAGCGCGCCAATGACGCGCGCAATTAAAGCCGTGTACAGACAACGGGAAGACGCGACATAAAGCCGGCGCACACAATGCGTCCTCGGCGAAATTCGCCGCAGGCCCAGCGAAATTAACAAGGCGATTTACACTTGACACTAGGCGAATGTTTTTCACTACTTCCACAACCTTTGTCTGTGTTCACGTACCGCTTCTCGCTCGCTCAGTTTTAAAAAATATATTCGTAGGACCAAAGTTTTCTTGCTGGCAGTTTATATTTTTACTCTGCACAGGAATATTTAGTCTGTGTAAAGCGTAGCGTAGCGTACGATGAATACGAAGGTAGAGACGTCCGCCTCACACATTGTAGTAATTGTGTGAAATAAAGAGCGTTGTATCATTATTTTTGAGTTCCTGCTTGCTGGGAGTGGTATTGTTTGTTTGTTTCGTACTCGCCCTGAGCATCGTCTGCTGGAGGAGATGAAGTGTACTTCAAATAATTAGTTTGTAGGTTTTTATAATGCTGAGCTTGAGTACAATTTTTCAATACATTTATTTAAGTAAAAATGAGTCATCTAATGTCTCAAAAATACATAGATACAATAGCCAAGTGATTGGTATAATCTGCCTCAAAATGTGCAGACGACAAAACGAATTAATTTTGTTAATGAGCTTGTTTATGATTTATTGTTGCTAATGAGCTTTTTAAATTATATAAAATAAAATATTTAATTATGTTCACCGAAAACGACATTAGGTTATACAATTTAAATTGCCTGTACTTTTCTTATTATTTTAAAGTATGTTTTATTATAAGTAAATTATTTTAACGGAGGAATTAATAATTAACAAAAACTATTTATTTATTTTAATATATATTCTGTTATTAATTAAAGACTATATTTTTTTTTAAATCATTCGTTTTCTTTTCTACGTATGTTGTGTATGATTTCTTCTAGTTTATTTGTAACGATACGTCTCGTTTAATGTCGCGTTGACCCGCCCCATACGTTAGTTCAAAGTTCGCGGGAGTTCATTTAAATTCGTATCGCTTTAAGCGAAACGCTTCTTCACTCGCTACAATAATGGGTGAAATATAAGTCTTTCTTTCCATAGCAATGAATACAATGCGAGATTACCTCCTTTCAGTGCAAGTGAGCCGCCCGCGGCGACACTTCATGTTCTTTGGATGGAACGTCTTTAGTCCTTCATAACTAATTCCACATTCTGTGCCTTAACAATCTGCGCTTAACAATGAAATTGTGTCAAGACGTAGTTTTATTTTAATTTTTTCAGATTGTCAAAGAATACTTTATATCTTTTGTATTGTTAAAGCTAAGCGAATTTGTCGATCGGTACCTATTTGTGCAGTGGATTTCGGTTAATACGACGATGGAGGGACCAATAAATTCGGTTGCTATTGCCGAATGTCGTTATATCTGAAGTAGAAAGAAAGAAATTGGAATATATTTTTTGCATGACAATATAGCCGCAAAATGCGCTGATACAGCCTACAGTCTACGTTTCACCGTTTTCACGGATAACGATTTAAAACGCTTCATTAAATTAGAATGTTTTTCCGCATTTTGGATATTAGAATATGAAACATTGAATTCTTTAATCAGATTATCATTGATTTGACCACTCTTCTATCTCTAAATTACATCTGGAGGCTCGGTAGTGCCAAGACGAGCCGAAAGGACGGGGCGCTAACTCCTTTCTCTCTAAGCGTTTCGTCGTATTTTCGAATCGTCATAGCTCCGGTCTGGATGATGCCCGAAAGCTGAAATTTACAGGATAAGTAGTCCAAACCCAAGTTTATTGTTTATTTAAATTTCAGATTTATTGACATTTAAAATACGCCATTTTTGTCACACACAGACTCACTGATCATAAAAATTTAAAGGTACTTCCAGAAGGCCTAGAATGCTGAAAACAACGAAAAAATTAAGAAACCTGAAACTTTTCCTTCAAAAAGAAATATTGTAGAATCCTATCAAAAATCGGCAAACAAGGTCATAATGCTTTTACTGTAAAAAAAAGTTATGAGTTCTCTAGTAGAGCTATGTTTGGCTTGGCCGTTTATGTTCCTAATGGGACGTGAGATAACATTTGAAACCATAAGGAATAGTAAATGGACCACCACGAAACGACCAATTTGTACTTTTGAGCACAGATCAGAGCACAGCTAGTGGCTTCTTAGTTCTACTAGGGAGATCTCATAACTTTGTAACAATAAAATCATTATAACCTTGTGAGTCTTGGCAACCAATTTGACATGAAATGATTTTGGTAGGATATATTTAATTATTTGCCTTCATGATAATTTATCTTCAATGGCGAAAGAATTATTTAAATCGATAGATTATAGATTCAGAGTCTACACATTACTAACAAACAAATCTTTTCTATTCGTAATATGAGTATAGAAAAATAAGTAAGATGGAGTTTGATCTGCGAATCTTTTATAAATAAACTATAACTACACATATAAGAGTAGGTAAAGAAGGATACAGTAGGAAGGCTAGACAATGAGACGTATACAACTGATAAATCTATTGTCAAAATATAAACAGTGTACAACTTGCACAATTATGCAGATTTTATGTTACCCCTAATTGCCGAATTATTTAAAGAGGTTTGTTAATTCCCCCCTTTCTTTAACCCCCGTCGCCCCGCTCAAGAAAAGATTTTCTTTTCCTCGAAAATGCATGTAAATGTTATTAGCCGAGGAGCTATCGATGGGGTTCCAGTAATGGGTGGGCAATAAAAAACTTCATTAACAGTTTTATTTCTTTCTTTTGCAGGCTTAAAAAGCGACTTGGAAAATAATTTATTCATAACATTGATTACACCACTTGAATATTATTAAACAAAATTACAAAAATGATTTATTACATTTAAATAAATATTACGCATTGAATACTTAACGATTTCTTTAGCTTGTTTGTTAATAGATCTCGGTCTCTAAGAAGGTTTTGTGGTTGGAAATTGAAGCTCGTCCTTCATGGTCAGATTACAAGTCGATACGTTTTCTTATGTTGTGTGTTAAATACAAGATATTAAGTTGTTATTGTCTAAATCTGGTAATCCGAAACCGGTTTTTATCTTATAATTTAAATGAGCAATTTTTAAATATATTATATAGATTTCGTGTATCTCAGCTCTAATGATTTGAATCATTTTTTTTTCAAATTTCTATAAGGTGTCACTTTTTACGTCTAAGTACCAAAAATATTATGTTTACAAAAATATTAACAAATAAATTCACCAAGCACTTGGAAGTTCTACCCGTGTAACTTTATTCTACGTACAGTATTATTTATAAAAAAAAATATTTACAATAATTTAACAACTAAAAGAATGTGAAATAAAACCTATTAGTACCTAGCATTTGACAATATATAATTTTAAACAGCAGAAAAGAAGATAGAAATAATAATTAATTATATGCCATTTACGTTTCTTCATCATCATCAGCCTATATCAGTCCACTGCTGGACATAGGCCTTCCCCAATGCCTTCCACCGTATGCGATCCTCCG
>DWTW01000229.1:0-18576 GCA_018246275.1 Papilio slateri
ATATGTAATCAGAATAACGTAATTCGGATATCATTCGCCGAAACCCAGCCCCGTACCCTACAGTATTAAGGACAGTTCTGTCAG
This sequence comes from Papilio slateri, assembly GCA_018246275.1. Taxonomy (NCBI): domain Eukaryota; kingdom Metazoa; phylum Arthropoda; class Insecta; order Lepidoptera; family Papilionidae; genus Papilio; species Papilio slateri. The sequence continues at coordinate 85 of DWTW01000229.1, forward strand.
GTATACAGAAATCATAGCCCACGAAACTCCTGAGCGTGGCGGGGGGCGTGGGCGGCGGGCCGGGCGGCGTTACGTTACTCGGTAACCTTCCCGATAGCTGTCAGCGCCCCATTTTATTATCTTTGTTATTACACAACATCTCGGTGTCATTTTCCTCGTATCCTATATCAAAACTTTTAGAAGCTCTCTGCAGCTTAAATTTCAACAACTTGTAGTTTTAATATATAATATGTAATTTAATATATTTTGTCATTTCATGTTAGACAAATGTGTTTTCAACTATCAATATAAAAACAAAAATTTATTATTTGCACTAACACCTACAAAATATGGTGTCAAAGGATATTCATTATAAATTTTATTTTATTCAATATATTTTTTTTACATAATTATACCTTATATGGAAGTAAACACATTCCGGAACAAAAACTCTTGCGCCGGCGCACAGCCCTGTGTACAATAATGAATGAGAGTATCTTATGTTTCCTGCGGGTTTCAAATGCACGGGTGATGTCAAAACAAACTGAACTGGACCTTCCTTTTTTATAAGTCCGTAACACTAACAAGTTTAGTGACATCCCAATACAGGATAAGTAATACTTAAATATAAATGGGGAGCCAGCGTAATGAAGGCGATTGACTAGTGTATGTTTGATTTGCTCACGTCTGCATTTTGTTATAGTTTATGATTCAAGTTAATATTAAAGTGATGTTAAATTTGTATAAAGTACAAAGTGCGCGTAAATATCGTTTAAATGGTATTAACACAGTTGTCATAAGGAACGGGGCGTGGGAGGCCGGGCGGCGCGCGCCGTGACTCAGTGTTGTTTAATTTCGCGGAAAACCAAACGCGGACAATTATTAACCTTCCCAATACTTAACCACTCTTTAAGACGTATTAGATACATTATCGTTGATCAAATAACGGGTTTATTAACTGATTTAACTTCCCAACATTCATATATATCACAGTTTAAGTACATTATTTTGGTATAGGTTAACTACATAGTTTCCTGAAATATAATTTACATGTAAAAGCCCTACTTTTACCTACCTATGAATACCTCGTCTTTCTACACAATATATTAAAACCTGTACTCATTCTAAGTTATTTTATTGTAATTAATATAAATTCTTGTCTCAAACGGAACATCTTTCCTCGGTTATTTCACGTTGGAGTAAAATTTAGATCCGTGATATCAACGTGCCCAATACCACGATCACTGATAACTGCGGGACTACATGCACGGAACACAAACGAACATAACTGAAGCGGTATGTCCTATTCTTTACTAGGAATACATGACACATACATTTAGCGAGCAGTCTTTCATAACAGTCGATTTATTTCATCTACTTTCAGCCCTCACGCTGCCCTACCGTCTAAACAATATAAACAAATCTCTAATATAATACATATTCACGAATCACTCGATTGAGGCCGATAAAAGCTCAAGTTGGTGCACTATCCGCGGCCGCGAGTGAGGGTCCCGACTAGCCAGTGAGCCAGCCTCCGACGGATAAGGAGATATCCTTGGTACCACTTAGCCCACGTTAATGTTCACCTTCATTATTCCCTTGCAACAATCTAACGAACGCGTAATAATGCATTCAAATCGTAATCGTCGCTCGCGTTCAATATTTCATTAGTCAAGTAAAATATTTAATTCGATAATCAGCTTGTACGATGCGTCTGTCCCTGTCACAGTATGCCCTCAAGTCACACATATATAAAATACATATTATGAACACTGTCTGTCTGAAAAATAAACTCAAAAATTACTGAACAGATTTTCATATTGTTTTTGTTATTCAGAAGAATAAACAACTGTACTGTAAGAATAAACAACTGTACTGTAAGAATAAACAACTGTACTGTAAGAATAAACAACTGTACTGTAAGAATAAACAAATGACTGAGTTGTAAAATATAAACAAAATTTAATTTTATGTTTAAAATGCAATACTTCTTTTTTGTAGGTTCGTTTAATATTCCTTTTAGTCCAAATGCAATGAACCGAGTACCTAAACTCATTCTGTTCGTACAACTTAGTGGCGCAAGATCATTTATTCGCTTTGCATGTCGCGATATGACCAGTCAACGCCACCTCAATGCACAATAACATACTTATCAATAGACTTCTCATTCTACAACATAAAATCTAGCAATGCAGTTACTTTAAACATATAAAAAAAGAAACACTGAACAGTAAAATTATAAGAGCGGTAAAGTGTTCCGTGTAATGCGAGCATGTTTACTCGCAAAAGCAAGAACTTGCAAATAATACATGACGTTTTACGCCAAGATTTATGTATTCTCAGTCTCAGCTGTTTGCTTTGGTCCAGTGCGTACTGCAAGTCAAAGTTAGTGACCGACGACGAGCCCAGTGGATATGAAGTCTAATGTAAGGCAGACTAGCTGACAAGACTGAGCGAGCAGCGCTGCAGGTTGCAGCGTTGGATTGCTTAGGAACGGGTGACCCGGCTCGAAATCAAGCGACAAGATAGTTTAACATGTGCAGCAAACGTAACGTATGCGAGTTCTGTCAATATTTACGGCTAGAGAGTTCGCGTTTCTCGTGCTGTGCATAGCGTAGAAACGACACGAGATCATCTCAGTGGGGTATGGTATTGATATATCTATGTTATGATTCGCGGAGGTAAAGTCACCCGTTTCGCTGCACAATCCAGCACATGGCGCGCCCTGGAGTGATCAGATATAATTGGAGGCCCCCCAGCCCCTCGGCCGCCCCGCGTCGACAAATCTTTATTTATAATTCAACTATATTCGTCCTTTTTAACCGACTTCAAAAAGGAGGAGGTTCTCAATTCGTCTGTATGTTTTATACCAAAATTACTGAGCCGACTCTGAATGCGGATTAGCATTAAGACGAGACATGTCCTTAATATTTTATTTTGTTTTTATCTAACTAATTCGACTTCTTTTTACCATTGTATTTTATGGACGGACATAGTATCAAAAGGAATAAACTTCGTTGAAAAATTGTAAAAACAAGCTGAGCACGATTACTTTCTCACTTAAAATAACAAAATACAAAAGGAAAGCGTGAAATAAAGCAATTTAAAACATTTGTTAGCAATTACTAGAAACTGGCGGCCGCGCTCGCACCGCGGGCCGCGCTCGCACCGCGGGCCCCACTCGCACCGCGGGCCGCGCACGCACCGCGGGCCCCGCGCGTCCATTACGTGTTAACACTAAACACGACGCCGAATGATTGTGCCTCAGGGTGCGTCTGCGCAGCGTCAGTATGTGAGCTCAAATCTGCCGATCGACTTTTGTTGTGAATCATCTCCTAGTTCAACCTTACTCTTGGGAGTATCGACTTAAAAAAAAAGAGAGCACTATTGATGATTAAGACTACGTCTAAGGGTCATTCGCGACACCGACATTCTTTCCGAGCCTCTGAAGTGTTTTATTATTTTTTGTGCGTTCCATATCCTGGACGGAAGAGGTTCACGTTTTCGATTACAATTCATTGTTCGAACCTGTTGCTAAACAAACGAAAACATTTCATTTTTACCAACAGACGGACTGACTATTTTTTTTTCCTGAATTATAGTCCTCTTGGTGGCTTTTGTCTATCGTTTGTCCGAGTGTATGTTTCTTTAATTTACTGTTACAATACATATGCGATAGAATATGGTTGGCCTTGGCAGGGATGACCGTTTACAATTTGGCATCGTCACATATTTTTCTTCAACAATCGTCCGCACGCTTGCGGGTTTCGTCTGACGCCTGCAAACGTTGCGTCATACTTCTGCAATACTTGATAATTATGGTTTCTTCATGTAGTGTTGTGGCAATGCGTTTGTTTTAATTATTTTAATATTAACGTTCAGGTAAACAGTTTACTTGGCGTTGATTGATTCTGCGGAATGTAGTTTGTTACGTCCGGTGAGGACACAAGAGGAGGACTCTTGTTTTTAGAAATAAATTAATGGAATTGCATCTTTTCCATGTAACTCGCTGTTTACTACCGATAAGTCTGTTATTAGTATGTATTTGTTATATTATTGGAAATGTGGACGGAACTAAAGCGCCATCTCCGAGTCGTTAAATTAAAATGTTATTGTTGTTTGTTCCTATTCCAGTTGCAAGCTCAACCTATTAGTTTATTGAAATAGGTATTGTTTGACACTGTGCATATTTGGTGAATGACTAAACCTTGCAACGTCACGGCGGTTAATTAAAGCGTAGGAAAGAAGTGAAACAATCAATTAGCGTCTCCACAATGCCGTCGGTTTTCAGACGCAAAAAATGACTTTTGGCGATTACTACATATTCTGCTTGTAGTCGTCTCGTCGCCATCGATATTAACTTGACACATTACGTACAGCAAAAAAGCCTTTCTTAGGCTTATCAGTTACACATAATCATTTCGCGTTAAAACTCAATTGGTTAATTTTATATTAGATTACTTATTAAAATATTGACAGACGAATAAAAATAACTTTAAAATGAAATAAACATGAATAAGTTGACGCCGAAATGAGTGAATGGAGGATACCTTTGATCTTAGGTTGTATTTAAATAAATAAAAAACGTAAACTATGAACAGTCAAACTAGCGATTGCGTCTGTTGGTATCGCCGCGCCGCCGTGTTGTCGCCGAGTCAGAGCTCCACATCTGATGCAAGCTGGCCTATGCTGCGGCGGCAGCGAGCCCACAGCTGTGCAATAATGAGTGTGTCTGTGTTTACCCCAAGTTTGCTATTGACGATGTAACGCGGTCTGGTGTTCACATTGTGTTAGATGGAAGCTAAAAATTATTTATAATTAAATCGATCAAACTGTAAAAAAATATTTTGCTTGTAGCCAATAAAAATAAACCGTTAAGTTAGAAAAATTGCATTTAAAAAAAAGTTTAAGTCAATTGAGGATGAAGCGATATTTGTTTAAAAGCGGCATAGTTGTTACAAAGTCATGTGCGAATTTTATGAGCTGAATTAAATTAAAGCAACCATTTCCTACGCACGGGCGCATGCATACATCGAATTCAGATCGACACAGGGCAAGGTTCGCATCGCGCAAGCATAACGATGAGTCGGTACGAGAAGGATATAAAATAAAATTTTAAATCGGTGAAACGGCACTTTCGTTGTTTTATGAAGGATCACGATCACTATTCGTCGATATATGTTTAATTTCCCAATGAGTATGGTACATGCATACATTTATCGAAATTCATTGGCATCGGTTATGCTACACTCACTCGAATCAAAAACAATATGAATATTGGTAGACGATAACGAAAATCAGATTATTTTTGTAAACTACAAAATAAATATAATGAAACACTCGGCCCGACCGGACGCAATAGGTTGCTTCTGCATTTTAGTATACGTCTTCTGTGAGGTCGTGGTATTTCACCGGTCGAGCCGGCCCTGCAGTGCAAAAGATTGTGTTTTTCGGAAATCATATTTAATATTCAGAATTTTAAGGTGCCAGTAGGTTATCATCCATTGACAACAAAATATTGCACTCTAATGTAATTAGTTTTTTTTTAATAAAAATGCGCATTTTTACGGGAAAGACACCTATATAGATAAAAACACAAAAAATTACTCAAATCGTTAGAGCCGTTTCCGGGATAGCCGACATATATGTATACAAGAATTGAACGTTTAAAAAACGTATAAAAAAATATTACAATTAATTCTTGTGTTAGGTGCTTGAAGTCTTTTTACTCAAATATGATAAAAAAATCTTGTCTTTAGGGCCCTTTAAATTTATCTACGTTTCCTGATTATTTAGATGTTTACAAAACAACGCGGTAATTTAAAATGTTTATTGTTTTAGAAGTAATGAGGCGCGCGGGCAGCGGTCCTGCCAGCCCTGCGCCGCCCGCTTCCACCCTCGCGCTCGCCCCCGCACCCCCGCAGCACAGGTAAGGGCGCACGTCGATTGTCGTATGAGACTCATGTGAATAAACAAGCGCTCCCCATGAAAATCAAATGATAATTATATTATTTTTGTCTTTTCAGAACTTCAGAAAATAAAGAATTATTACGTCAGCAGCTGCTATCGGCGAGCAAGGACCGTGCCGACAGACAGGAGCGAGCCAAGCCCAAACACTCGCGCAGCCGACAAAAGAACCGATGGAAGCTAAAGTTCCACCACCAGGCATTACCGCAAGAATACCTCGACCACTACGAGCAAAGCCTGCAAAAAGCCAGCGCGAAACAACAGAAGAAGCCACCCGAAAAGCCAAAAGTTGAATCTAATATTGACATTAACAACTTTACGAACGAAACTTTCAAGATTTGGGCGCAGCGCCTCGCCGAAATTCAAAACGAGACCGGGTCCTTGAACGTACCACAGATGCCATCGGTCGTTAACATGGCGAGCAAACCTAAACAGGAAGAGAAGAAGAAGAAGAATCCTGCCATCGCCCCTAGCAAGATCATGACGTACGAGGATTTACCTTATATGGGAGAGATGACCCTAAACAACTCTAAACCCAGGCGAGGCCGAAAGCCGAAGAAGGCGGACATCTGCCATCTCATTTATGAAAACTACGGCACAGTGGTGCCGGGACAGCCGGCGCCCCAGGAGAGACTGTCTCCGCTGAGCGCTTGCCCCGCCTTCCGCAACGCGGAGTCCTCACCGAGCACACCGAAAACGGACCTCCAGAATAAGATTATCTCGAATCTACTCGAACGTAAATTATCTCAAGAAAACAGAAGAAGACTCGAAATCCTGTCACCCCCGAGATTCTGCAGTCCCGACGAGCCCATGCCCGAGGCACCGAAGACCGCCGCTGGCCCCCTGCACAGCGACGATGAGCCGCTCAACCTTTGCATAAGGGACCTCCACGACTTGAAAATACAAATACAGAAGAAATTCGGCAACATTTACTCGTCTCTACCCGAAGTTAAGATCGAAAGCGACGTCGAATCGTCTGAACAAAACAACCTTAAGATCGAGCAACCTAATGCCATATCGGTCATACAGAGAAACACAAATGTCATCCCGCCGACGGCCAGCAGCTCCCCGGATCTATCACGGCGGACGAGAAACGTTTCTCCCACATTGTCCGAACCGGCTCAGTCCACAATCAGCCCGGACGGGGACGAAAAGTTTCCGGGATACGTTTACTGGCCCAACGCCGGAATATACATGCACCCGCTGGCTCTGCAGACGCAACTTCTCTATTACCAGAGATTGGCAGCTGCGGGGCAGCTGCCCGATGCACAAGACCGAGACAAGGTGCTCTCCAGCAGTAGCGAGAGCACCGCGACCGAACCGAATTCACCTGACGGAAATAAGAAACTCGTTCTCAAGCAAATATCTGAACTGCTAGATCCTAAAGTAATAAAACAAGTGGAGGAAGCGAAGAATCCAGATATTATGAAAACAAAGAGAGCATCCCCGAATTCCGTTCAAGGACCAGTGAAGAGAAAGAGATCGGCGATCTTTATTCCACCCATACCCACAAAGACGTCCACCGCCCCTACGACGGAAGTCAGCATATGCAAATTTAAATTCACCGGAGGTTCCAAACCCTCTCTTCAAGAAAAGAAGATGCTGTCGGTCGACTCCGGCGGAAACTTTAGGTACTACAGCGGTACCGGCGGCAAGGGGAACAAGAGTTGTGAGAGCATACTGAGAGATCCAAACTTCAGAAGCGAACCATCAGGGGAGACCGCCACGTCCGTAAGAGCGGAGAGTCAAGGCGCTACCTCGCTAAGTAAAGATGACCTTCATAAGAAAAAGAGAAAGTCTCGGAAAACTCTACAAAGAGAAAAACTGGAGCAGACGTTTAAAGAGAAAGGTTTTTTAATACAGACCCAGCAGCTGCAGTCAGCGGAGGGGGCGACGTACTGTAAGTTCAGGCAACTGAGGAAATTTACGCGATACCTGTTCAGAAGTTGGAAAGACTACCTCCCCGGCGAGCTGGACGAGAGACCGACCGAGGAGGCTCCCGTGGACCATCAGACCAAGGCTAATGGCGTCTCTGAATGGGGGTGAAGGGTCATAGCAATCGATATTAGTGACAATTATGTAAAAAGGTTGTAAATATGCTGCTGTTGGTCCATTGTGCTGTGTGATGTCCTAAAACACCCACCGTTACTATGATCAAAAAAAAGCTTTTTTGTGAACTTGCGCAAACACGTGTGTGTGTATGGTAATTCTTACCGAAACATATATTACTATGGTTCCATTTCTATGGAGAGTTTAAAATTTTATACTTGTAATTATTTTTTGAAATTATAACGTGTTGTGTTTTTGGGAATCACAAAAGAAATGTAGTATTTTGTTATAATACAAAAATGTATAATAGTATTTTTGTTGAAGGTTTGTAAGGTTTTGATGGATTGTGTGTTGGACCCGAGAAAATATTAATATACGCCTAGTGGCCGCTGAATGCATTTATTTTATAGACACGGAGACAGGGAAAGTCGTAAGTTACTCATAGATATCGTCGTCCGTCCATTTTTGTGTCCTAGTTACATATGTGTTTCTTTGAATACGGCTGTATGTGAATGAAGTGAGAATCGGGCGAGTGGTGGATGGCGGAAGCGCGCGGCCGACCACGGCCACCGCCGCGGCTGCCACGAACGTAACGGCCCCGCCTTGTGCAAGTGTAAATATAAAATTACAATGTGTTCATATACACTGGCGGAGCGGATTGTTATCTATGTGTGTGTGCGTGTAGGGGGTAGGGCGGGTGACTCACTTTGAGGTCTTGCTTTACCTTTCCGACAGTAGGTTTTAGCAAGGTAAAATCTAAAAAGCACAAATTTTATATAATTTAAATTAGAACAAAGTAGTGTAGTGCTGATTAAAAAAATAATAATTATCAAATTAACTTTTACATTTGCGTGGCAAGGATCCGCCAATGTACATATACATTTCAATTTTGTATTTGCATGTGCACAAGACGAGCCTGTTAAGTTTAATCAAGCTATCCACATTTTATTTAATGTAAATTAAGAAAGACGTCTGTAATGTCGGTCAGAAAAAAGAAAAAGAGCAATAGTTTGGACCCATTCCTGGAAGTGATTAATATCTTTTGCCACAACCTACACATTGTTCTGTAAATTCCTGCGCCTCTCCCACGACCTACACATTGTTCTGTAAATTCCTGCGCCTCTCCCACAACCTACACATTGTTCTGTAAATTCCTGCGCCTCTCCCACAATCTACACTCTGTACTGTAAATTCTTGCGCCTCTACCACAAGCTACGTATTGTACCGAAAATTTCACGTGTGTGTTACCTAACATATAATTTGTGTGATACTAATATTGCCAAAGCGATAACATGAGCCTCAAAGCGAGGCCCGGGCATGTGTCGTACGGCGGGAGGTTAGATGTTTTGACACATTTGTGTGCGAGTACAAATCGTATTGTTACTTTGTGTAAATTATTAATATATTGCTAATGTAAGGAAAGTTTGTACAATAACTTAAAATATAAATTTAACTATATGTATAAAGTTCTGTTTGTCCGTTACATCAGTGATCAACTGCTGTGTATGTGAAATTACGAAATAAATCATGAATAATATGGATTATGAGGGTCCCGTGTGTTGGTTGTCGTGCGGGCTGCGCTCTGTTTGTTTTATTTAAATACAAGTTATTTATAATATTGTACATAGTGCTTGTAAGGCCGCGAGTCGCTCTAGTCATTACTGTAAGGATAATATGTTGTTATTGACTTGTACAGATATTTAATTAATTATTGTTCTTAGTTATTTAAAAGAAAACACTTTAGTATTTTATAAAATTTTATTTAAAAAAAAGAAAAAACTCAATGATTCCGTGATTTCAATGAGAAAAAAATGCAATTAAACAGGAATGTAAACGTGCCAATAAACATTTAACCAATTAAACAGTATTTGATTAATCAACTGCAAAACAAACAAGTAAACACAAGAAATCTTCAAAACTATAGAACTATAAAAAAAATTAATATATGATAACAGTGCAAAATGCAAAAGAGAAACGATCTCAGAGGGAACTAGCGTACACATATTCAGAAGAGAGACTTGTATAACGCGTTTCGTCTTCTCCCGCGTCGTACGGCGCGCCCTCCGATAACGTCTCGTATATTGTTAAACAAAAACCAACAAAATTGTGCAAATGTTCCAACAACCGACTTACCTAAGACAAAATATCCTTACTTAGCTAAGTTGTAAATGTATCCAAACCCTTGTGCGTGGTGCACGCGGAAGGCACTCGTGACAGTCATCAAATACAAAGTACTTTGATCTCTTATAAAGAATGTATAAAAACAACTCTCTCTTAGGATTGTGGTTTTAAACCAATTATGAAATGATTTAACAACACTTAGAGATTAACTTCAGTAACACATTATTGTTGCAGACCAGTGGCGACAGGTTTATCTCGCCCTATTGTCCAATCGTTAGCAGATCATTTGGAATGCGCGCCGCCTGCACTGGGAATGTTTGGTCCTAACATCAATTGACCGATCGCCATCATCTAATCATCAAATAATTAACTCTCAGTAAATATATAATGTATCAGTCTACTCTGAAATATAATATAAAAACATTATTCCGTGCTGCTTATGTTGATAAGAGAGTAGGCAGAATCACAAAAGAATGACATTAGTTTTATCACAATTTGATTACCACTCGTTGCAACGTCGTTGTCCAACCGATATCTGCTATGTTCAAAAAGTCAATTGACTCGGCAGTTTCTCATTCGACAGTATGGCGGCCGACGCTCACAGCACATTTTTGACGAGCGCACAAAGTTACACTTTTGACTGATTAGTGCTTAGTCATGTAATGACACTTTATGTGAAAATTCGCTTTGTAAACTAATTTTAATTGTCAAAACATCGATCTTCCCACGTGCACGATTCAGATATAGGTTTGACAACGACCGACGACGAACGACGAACGATATCTTGAATGGAAGACGTGTGTTGTGCGAGACGAGAGAGGACGAAGGTAGGAGAAGGCGCGGGGAGGAGGAGGGAGGAGGTCGGAGGGGGAGGTCACTATGCGTTGAGCAGGGCCTTCGCAGCGGCGGCGACGTGCGGCGCGGACAGGCCGAACATGTCGAGGAGCGCGGCAGGCGGGCCGGAGCGCGGCACGCCCTGCACGTAGATGTGCTTGACGAGCACGTCGCGCTCCAGCGCCAGCGCCGACAGCACCGCCTCGCCCAGCCCGCCTGCAACGCGGCGCACTCGATTAAGATTACCGTTTAGACAAGTAACAGAATGTTGAACGTGTTCAAAGACGTCGAAGAAGTTTGTGCGAGTGCTACTGGCCGCGCCGGCCGACGGCGGCCGCGCGAGTACGACACACGGCTCGCTGTCGCATCAATGTTGACGAGTGCATCATTATAACGCACTCTGCATTATACATTCATGCAAATATATGATCATAAATCAGTCACGTGCTATTTTTATAATGCAAATTAAACTAACAGACACTCTAATACTTAACTATAACTACGTAAAGAACATGTAGCTGGTTTGATAAAATCTAATTGTGTCTAAAAATTTTAATAATCAAATCGAAGTAGTTCAACTTCCTCGAAGCTGAGTAACTGTCCAAGCCGAGGGCCAAGTCGAGCACCTAAGACCTAAGAAAACAATCCTGCAATAAGTAACGGTCTTTTAGCTAAGTTCCTCTTAAAGTGGTTCGGTCTGAGCTCACCTCGATCACTTACCACCGACCAATTACTTTATGGTATATCGTTTCCATGAATCAGAACAAGTCTGATCAGTTTTATTATTCTGATTGGAATGTTAATGATCTGGTATGTTCCATGACCTATTTGAGCATGTGTTCGTCAGGTCTGTGTGTGTGTGTGTGTCGTGTTGTGTTGCGAGCCGACCGACCTGCCTGGTAGTGGTCCTCGACGACGACGACGCGGCCGCCCGCCGCACGCGCGTGCTGCGCCACGGCGGCCGCGTCCAGCGGCTTCACCGTGAACGGGTCCAGCACGCGGGCCTCGATTCCTGTAACACCAATGTATAAATCGAACGAGTCAAACTACATTTATCGTATTTACTTGTGTACTTTTCTATATTTTTATATGGGTCATGTTGTTCCTTAATTATAATGTCCTTTTGTTAGTTCCAAGTGATAATTTAGTGATGAAGGATTTTGTTCAACCACAGCTTTCTGTGGATTGTAACTGCCGCCTGCCGCGCGGTACAGACACTAAAGACTATTGACGAATAAAATCTTTCTTTCCTTGTCGAAGTCCACACACGTCCCTCTTGCGTGGACGCTTTGAGAACAGTTTCGTTTTCGAAGGACGAGGTGACATCGGTTCACGTGTCCCGATCACTAAATCTGTCGGTGCGGCGGAGTACCTTGCTGGTGCAGCGCGGCGGCGGCCGCCACCGCCTCGTGCAGCGTCACGCCGGCGCCGATCAGCAGCACGCGGTCGTGGGAGCTCTGGCGCACCACCTTAGCTTGACCCACCTGACAACAGCGATAACGTACCGATGACGGTTCTAATAACGATATGATCTATGCATGTTTTTATTTTATCTTACGGACTGGAAAACTCTTGTAATGGAAGCCATGTATTATAAATGTGTGGAGGTTAAGGCAGTGTTCTATATTACTTGGGCTGCTTAAGACTAAAGTTATTTTCAGATTCGTTCAATATCAACACTTATTTTGGTGTTGTAAATTAAAAATAATATCCAAACATGGGTCTACGTTACTAGTACAATATCAACGTACCTTGAAGACCTCGTCGTTGGGGTAGATGACGGGCGTGTTGGGGCGCGATGTGCGCAGGTAGCAGATGCCGCGCGTGTTGGCCGCCAGCTCCACCGCGCGCTCCGTGGACACCGCGTCGCTGCCGACACACAGCCAGACTCGATATAGCGCTATATCTAGCTCATATTTTACATGATTTAATCCCATCTCCACTGTACCATCGTACGTTTAGACATACGGCTGGTCTTCATCCTTGTCGTAAATATAGCGCGTGCACATATGTAGACACAGGGATGAGTAAAAAGTTTTAAGAGCATGTGATGTCATTAAGTTACATATAAATCTATCACCTTGCACATTCTTTAGCTTCAATGTGTTTCTATAGAGTAAGCGGGTCGCGGTCAACACCAGACGAACTACAGTTGCGTTGTCGGGCCTAAAGCAAGGTGTACGCTCCCGATGGACTGCAGTGTGTAGTGTGTAGTGATCTTATTTCATCTTACGAGGGATAGAAGACGGTGGCGGTGGGGATGGCTCTGAAGAGGGCCAGGTCCTCGAGGCCCATCTGCGAGGGTCCATCCTCCCCGATGCTGACGCCGCAGTGCGAGCCCGCCAGGTTGATGTTGGACTGGCTGATGGCGCCCATGCGGATCTGTGGGATAATAATGCATAGCTAGACATGACATTTTGATACATTTAAATTAAAACGTGACGCGTTTCCGTCTGGATTTGACCTTTCAATGACACAACTGAGTTGCGAAGGCTGTCGAGTCCCTCGTAGCGGGCGCGCCGTGACGCGCTTGCGGATGCCACTGACAGATGGCGCTAGTGCGTCGAAATATTGTTTATTCATACACACAACGTACTATATTGGAATGATGAACAATTAGTATGACATATTTAATGAATATTTATGTAATGAATGAATAAATATATTTTCTAGGTGCGTTGAACAGTAGAGCGTTGTATTGCGGTGGTAGTGTTTACTGTCGTAGTGGGTCCCGGTACCTGGTCGAAGGCTCTGGTGAAGAAGGCGGCGAAGGTGGACGCGAAGGCGACGACGCGGTCGCGGCACGCCGCGCCGGTCGCCACGCCCACCAGGTTCTGCTCCGCGATGAAGCACTCGATGTACCTGCGCGAGCAGGAACACGTCAGTGTCGGAACGTCACAATGTTGTTGATATAACGACCAATGTATGGCAGGACCGCACTTTGACTTCCTTACACAATTTGGACATTCGTATGATAAGCGATGCTTTTTACATTTTTATTATATTTCATTATTACAAATAAAATATTTATTTTTACATGTGCTTCTTCGACAATAGCCTTCCTATGCCCCGCCTTCGCTAATGGCGGATTAAAGGGTACGGACCGCAAAACATGCACAACATGATCGTGGGTTCGAATCCCGCCATTCGATTATTGTCGCGAACCATATCCAACAACCAAGTTCAAAACTTGTTTGGACATGGTTAAAAGAATATTAGTAAATTATTTCGATAATCTACTAATATTTCATATATATGCCCGAGGAGGGTCGGCGTCAGGCCGGCCGCCGGCCGTAAAAAACAATAGTCAAAACCTATTACAGTATGGACTACGGTCGTACTGTGCCGACCCCACATGGTGTCGCGAAGGGTACGACTCACCGCTCGGGGTACGCGTTGCGCAGCTTGTCGCTGAACGTCGAGTTCTTGGTGTCGCCGTCCAAAGCGATCACTCTGGAAACAAACGTCTGGTCTGAGACAATTAGCCATCAATGAGATTATGTATAGATTTTGTGGTCTACAACGAATGTAATAATAAAAAAGAAACAAGGTGGATTTTTTACTTTTTAATTTTATGGAAAACGTATTCCGCAAAAGTTTGTAAATTAATAGATTATGATAATCGGTTTGATGCTCAAAAAAAGCTGATTTATTTGCTTTCCAATACATTGAAATATACACTAAATGCATTTTTTTATAACAGTATAGATAAAAATCAACGAAAGTGTGTATGTCCGAGTGTTACTGGCCACGCCGGCCGAGGGCGGCCGCGTGAGTACGACACACGGTCGCTGTAGCACGCAGCTTCGAGAAATACACAACGGGCGTGCATTTCTTACTAGACTGTGTGCAAAGTACTATACATGTGGTAGTCTACATACATTCGTTAGCTTTAAGTCTGCCCCTCAACAGTCCACCCGGAACCAGGTAGTGTCTCCTCTTCCTCAACAGTCATCGGCTGTGAACAATGTACCTTACCCATTGCCACTAAAGGAGACTAAAGTAGGCCCTCAGAGAATAAAGATATTAACACATCTGTTTCATCCGGAGATAGATCTTCCTCTTACATAATCCCCCTCCCATCATGTTCTAACCAATTTAACTATTCGACCAGCCGAATACCTGCGTATTTGTCTTCTTTTTCCATAAAGATGTGGTCGGTACTAGTTACCTCATGTTGGTGTCGGCGATCTTCTTGAGGGCTGTGCCGTACGCGAGCCGCGTGGCGACCAGCTCGCCCTTCTTGTACCCTGGGGGCGTGGACAGTGACACGTCCGCGATGTGCACCCGCGGGGCCTCCGCCAGCGGCGCGCGCGGCTTCAGGCTCAACGTCTGGCTCTTGATCTGCGCCTGTAGGTGCTGGAAGATGTCCACAAACATAATGTTAACGGCGACAGCTGCCGTTAGGAGCAGCCGCTGAACTAATCTCCATGTAACAACTGAGATTGTGTGATGTTCACCTTTTCCTTAAAAAGTCTGCCAACGCATTTGTTACCGTTGATGGTTGCTACTGATTTTATTATTTTTCACTATTTATTATTATTTTAATGTATATACCTTGATGATCTTGTCTCCCTCCGCGCCCAAAGCCTTCCCGTGCCAGTTGTCGGCGTCCTCGATGCCGGGGAAGCCTCTGCCCTTGTATGTCTTGGCGACGATGGCGGTAGGCTTACCGCTCACCGACGCAGCCTCGTCGAAGGCTTTCACCAGTTCCGACACGTCGTGCCCGTCCACGATTATGGAGTTCAGGCCAAAGGCTTTAAGGCGCGCAGAGTACACGTCCATCTAGTAAGGTTTGCAAATTAGGGTGAGTTTTTTTTATTCAAGAATATGATGCAATCGATGGTCACTATTGATTTATTAATAAAATGAATGAAGCTTGTTAAGGCTTCATCTCTCTGTCTATTGCAATTGTGGTGAAAACTGTGAGACGATGGTTTGGTCATCTACGGACCTACATACTCTATATTTTAAGTCTTTACATTGATTTGAGTCTTAACATTGATCAAATTAATAATTTTCTTTAAAAAAAATCCCAGGTGTCTGGGCGCAAGGCGCTCGGACGTTAAGTTCGTGGCAACGAATCCTTTTTTTTATCCATTGTATATTTTACTTTTATTGTTTATTCCTTTATCTCCCGCGCTCGAATTCGATCACTATCAACGCTACTATTTCCCTCTCTCTCGCCGGTCACACTCTCGCTCAGAGCGACTCGTGCGTTATCGGTCGCTCTCGGCTCGAGGACCCGACCGTTACGCTACAAACTTTTTGCGAATGCCTCTCAGGGTATACCGATTTATAAGACGTTGTCACGTCAAAATCGACGCATTCATTAAAGAACCTCTTCTTAGATGATTTAAAATCTCAAATTTGAAACAAGTGGTATATTTTTTGTCATTAGCCGATTACATGAGGGATAAATCATGAAATTTGACAAACGAATAAGGTAGATATCGCGGATCGACAGTAAAACAGACTACAAAAATAATATATATATGATACCTATATGTGGGAACGAAACGTAAGAGTGAAGGAAGTGAGCGGTTGATTGATGAATGAATGAGGAGTAGGAATGAGTTATGACAGAGAGAAGACGGCGATTTGGCCGGTGTGTGTCTAACTAATGTTTAAAATAAAAGTTCTTTTTAATATTTAAAAATATCTATTATTCGCCGGTGCGATTCACTCCCACATATATTTTTATATATACTTTCAATATTTGTAGCATACATTTTAAATACATTTTTTTTATAATGTTTGAATTTGAACATTACTAACATCAAAGTCTTTATGTATTGAATGTTGAAAATGAATAAAAACAAACGCAATCTGTAAATTGCTTAAAACATTTTTTTAGTTTAAAAGACGGCATATATTGCAATTAAAATGTTACATTAGCTGTTGTAGGAGGAGCTATAAATTAAATAAAAAAAGTACGAACCTTGAAATATAAAGCCGTGGGTTCGAATCTGCAATTTGTCTTGTCGTGAAATATCTCCTAGCGCTAGATTTTAGTTTATTCGGAGTGGTTAAAAAGAATGTTGGTAAATTATTTACATAATCTGTTAACATTTTTTACATAAAAACCATTTTTTTCTTGTAAAATATCGATATTAGTAACGTTGTCAATCCCTACGCTATACTCCGAGAGCTGCGCGAGGTATGTCGGTATTATTAGCAGCGGTAAGGCGCGGACACACTGGGTGCAATCGAACGCAAACTTCATCATTGTGTTTAATTAATGTTGTAGCGATAAAAAGTTACGTAATTTGATCTTATTTCATTCGTTCTTTGAATCTTAAAGGGACTGCCTAAGCGTAAGAATAATTTTATTGTATTGGACGTTAGGTCAATGACAAAGATTATTTTCAAATGTATATTAAAAACTATTTGTTTTGAATGTTTTTTTTTCTAACTTGTAACTGAATGTTGACAGTACATAACTATCAAGGATTCTATTCACAGCCGACGCAAAATTTTAGTGGTATTTGGAAAGTCATAACAATATAATTTATTTTTGGACGTGCTTCTCAATATATGGATGGTATTCACATTTCACATTTGAAATATTATTAAATGGCAATCAGATTGCGTGAATTTGACATTCCCTAGTCGTATTTTATAACAATAAAAATATAGCTTATGTTATTTTAGGTCAATGTAGCGTTCTATTGGTGAAATTATTATAATTCAATGATTCGATTCAATTGGACACAGCGTTAAACCACTACATTAAAGAAAAACTTTCCTCACTATAATATTAATATAAATAACATATAGCGCTTGATGACTGACCAGGTAATGACTGCGAAACATATACAACATGATTCGAATCCGCCATTCGACTATTGTCGTGAACAATATCCAACCAAGTTTAAGCTTTGTTGGAATAGTTAAAAGGAATATTAGTAAATTATTTTGATAATCTTCTAATATTTCATATATATGCATGAGGAGGGCTCGCGTTAGGCAGGTAGCAGGCAGTAATAAAACTACGGCCAAAATCTATTACAGTATGCACTACGGTCCTACTGAACCGATCCCACATATAGTGGGAAAAGGGATGGGAGAAAAAAAAATAAAAGACAACTAATTCTAGTATATTCCCATTCCTCGCAGTGTGTCGCTAGGCTTAGTTTCGTGTACATTGTGACTGAGCGCGTGTTCAAGGCCCTTACCGCAGAGCGCCTACACCACAGAGTAAGCGTTTAATTAAAATTTATTAAAAAGTTATTAAAATATATTGTATTTTCATTTCTATTTCATATTTAATTTGATGTTTAAATTATTCATTGGCTACGTATAGACACTCGTGCCAAACATATGAATCGATTAGTTTTGAAAGCAAACTAGGTAGTAAGTTTTCCTTTTTATTTTAACCAAAATCTAAGAGTTTTATACAAATTGTCTTCAACAGACATTCTGTAAATTTTTGTTATATTACCAATGCATGCATAACAATTGTAAAATATAATTATTTTTGTGCATTCGCTTGGTTTGATAAAACTAGAGTAAGTAATTTGCAGTAAGAAATGTCTGTGG
>DWTW01000230.1:0-18527 GCA_018246275.1 Papilio slateri
AAACTGACGCACGTACGACCTGGGTTTTTGCAGAATACCAGCGTTGGTTAATCCTGTGGGTGACCAGCACATAGCTGAGCAAAGACCCTATCCCTTCAGCATTGCAACACTTACATACTAGTAATTTATATTTTTCACTTTTCTTTTTATTGTGTGTGTGTATGTTTTTTACTTTGTAATTGATATTGTGTTTATCTTTATGGTGTTGTATTGTTGGATGGATTAAATGGATATATTATTATTATTATAACAATTCTATCAATTAGATTACACTTGTCGAACAAAGATTATCGATAGTTTATATTATACAGTAGATACAACACTAGCACAATATAAAATTAGTTTACATTATGAAACTATTTTAAACGACTATGACATAAACTTTATTATTACTAATACATTCTAAATAGATGCTTACCAAGTTTCATCAAGAGGGAATTTCGCTATAAATACTCTTTTAGTGAGATCCACATATCTCAGGTTATGAAACGTTTCTATGCGGCATGTTCGATAAAATAACTCAACACTCAGTGAAAAATGAATATTAACTCACCACAATTTCTTAGTCAAAAACTACTACAATAATAAATAATTCAGTAAAATCAAAATAATATGGCTGACGCAGGCCTTAAATACTTAAATGTCAGTAGGGCCTAGTGGTAGAAAGAGAAAGCGTGATGATGGAGTGTGATGGCATCATCACCACAAATTGCCACGCGAATTCCATAAAAAAATTTTTTGTTCGTAGTTGCGCTACCTTGCTAAATGTCACCGGACAGTGTTGGTAATAATATAATTATTTATCAACCAACACTTGGATAAAAATGGGAGTGATTGCAAGCTACGGGGCAAATGTGCTAGAGAATCTGCTCGGAACGCCACGACGTCTTCGTATCCGAGCGGGATCGGCCCTCTCCCACTCCCGTTCAACTTTGTCCTTCTGGCCCATAACGGCCTCACAGAAGGAGAACAGCGCCGCCCATTCTGATTTTCCTACCAGAGCAGCCACTACTACTGCTGGCAGGGCAGGTTCAGCCCGATCCTCTGGGCCACGGTCCGGCACTCTCGATCAAGACACTCGGCGAGCACGTGTTGTGCGGAATCCTGATCTCCACCACAGTGGTTAGTACAGTCCAGCATAGTTTATTAATATTGTACAAATGTCTAAGAAAAAAAAATATGAATCTGTCACCGACCGACCAAATCATTATCAAATCGATCATTTACTGACAAGGGCTGGACAATGCTACAAACTAAGAAAATAGTTCGCAAGCTGATGTAAATGTTGAATGTCTACCGCATGCGACCTTCTCATCCTGAATTCGATTGGTTCTAAACTAACAACAATAAACAGGTGATGTAATACGACACCGGCAGAATTCTTATCGCTTATTCGAATTAGCGCTGGATTATTATAACGCAGAAGAGATGAATGCCGGGCAGCGATATGTTGTGTGCATTAACGGCGCCCTCGAGAAGGGATGCGCCTGACCAATAACGGCCCTCGCGACAATTGACTATCTCGACAATGGAATTATCCTTGTCACACTAGTAGAATAAGGCTTAAGTACAATCAATTATTCTCAAGGAAGGTTGGTGTCAGGCAGGCGGCCGACCGTAAGAAAAGTAGTCAAAACATGTTTGTACTACGGTCACACTATGTACTACGGTCATACTGTGCCGCCCATATAAGCGTGAAAAGGGCAGGGAGATGATGACAACGAAGAACGCATCGAATTGTCAATGACCAAGCTCTTACCGATCGGCTTGACCCTCTGGCCTTGCAAAGGGATGTCGGTTCCCTTGATATTTATAACCTTTATCCTGGAAATATTTTTTTCCTAGGAATTATTTGCAAGAATTCCTGCCTTTGAATTTCGTCATCCCTAAGCATGATAGAGCTCCAAATTCCATTCACACCACATTGATGATTGGCATTTCACTAACTCGCATTTTCCGCGCAACTTCCTCGTACAATCGCCTGTTGGAATGATCTATCGCCAGAGGTATTTTCAAACCAATACGACTAATGGTCTTAACTTTAAGGCGTACTTTGAAGCCGGCAGGACCTCTTTCTATGGTTTGCTGATGTTCATGGGCGACGGCGATCACTTAAAGTTAAGCTACCCGTTGCTCGTTTGCCCCCTTATCCTATTTTTTTTAACAAATTCTATATCGTCTTTTCCGATTTCGTGTTGTTGTAAAATGTAATATACTCTTCAATTTTGGTTAAATACGTACTCTTTGGTGTAATATATAATTAAAACATAGATTGATCTCAATTTCGAATTCGTGATATTGTTCTTTAGTCGTTTATTTATAAGAAATATAAAAACATGACGTCGCACAGCGATGATGAAGTATTTTTCAATAAACTCACAATAAGAAATATGAAAAAAGTTGTTAATAAAAGAAGACGTAGTAGTATTAAGTAAGTTCATGTATATTATTCATACGCAGATGATACTGCTAATATTATCCATGGCAATTCTATATGACGAAAATGCTGTTTCAATAGCCATAAAATGGCTGCCGTTGAATCTTCTAACATTGAACCTCGATAAAACCAAGTCGAATAAGTATAGGGATAGCAATAATTGTAACTTAATTGTGCATACTTGTATGACGTCCCAGAAAAAAAATTGTCATAGAAATTTTTACAACGATGTTCTAACACCAGATATTTCGCACTTAGATTGTGACATACATAGATACATACAAACAAACACACCCAAACTCACGCACGCCCTTAGCTAACATTTTGTCACATAATCATAAATTAGAACAAAAGCATAAAATACTTCTACTTTTACACCTGACTTCTATGAGGACGTGACATTTCACCGGACGAGGTGATTTCGTAACAAATCAAAAAAGGTCACTTTACAGGCATATTAGTCTCTATTACCTTACGTGAGTACTTTATGGTAAAGGCTATTTTCCGTTTTAAAAAACACATACACAATCGTACTATTACGCCACAAATCTATTAGACTCGATAAGACTAGATTTATTAACCTATTAGACTCGGACGGACTCTGACCTGGAGTCAGAGCTGCTAAAAACATTTGTGCTTATGTAAAGACTACTCAAATTTTGTCTTAGTTGAGAATCGTACATAACAGTGGACATAATGTAACAGATATTTATGTTTGCTCTAAAGTCTTCTAGTCTTATATTTTATATAAACAATTTTTCATTTATGTTTATTTAATTAGATACAACAGTAGAAGATTTGAAGGCATTGATGCTGACAACAGTTTGAAAATAATTGAAACTTCCTCTGAGCCGGATCTTACATCAAGATTAGCACTGAATAATTCAATATCTAGCCACGGAAGTGATCTTGATAAAAGTTTTTGTGATATAGATAAAATTGTCGCTGATTTCGAATTACGATACAATATTAATACACAAGTTGTCGACAAAAGTAAAGCAATTATAGAAAAAGTAAGTGAACTGGAAGTTAAGACAGAAATTTTAAATAACCACGACAGAGAGGAAATTGATATTCAAATTGAAAATAAAACTTTACAGAAAATGATATTGAAAGATGAAAAATATGACACAGATTCTTTTCGTAAACATATTTCCCCTAAGTTATCTGAGAAGTCTGACACTTTGAAAACCTCTAATAAAAATAAATTAATAAACAATCATGGTAATGTGCCAAGAAATCCATCTAAATTCGAACATATAAGAAGCCCGGTGGCTATGTATATCAAACAGGGTCCCCAGGTTCCATTACTACAAAATGTCAAACCTGAAAAGCCTTTAGCGGGAACTCATTCAATTCCCGATTTACTGAATGGCTTGAAGACAAAATCCATAGTAATGTATAAACCTTTGCCATCAGTGGCATATAAGTGTGCAAAGGATACGAAAGTGGTATGTTTTGTTATTATTCACTATTTTGTACGGTTTTCTTCTATTCCGGCAATTTAATATTATTTAAACCAAGCATGGTTACTTCCTTCCGTTCAATTATTTACTGAAGGGTATTCATAGCTTTTACATTTATTTTTAAAGTTTGACAGTGGTAGAGCCTCATCTATATTCGAAGCAGCTTCGAAATATGATCCCCACGACCATAAAGTCTTCACTAGATAAAATGTAGTCCCAATGACGACCCAGGATCTACATGTCTCTGGAGAAGAGCAGACCTAGACGAGACCAGAATCTGGGAAGAGACCGGATAAGGATGAAGTAGAGCTTCAGCTCGGCAGCAGCTGTTTATGAAAAGCACGGCTCAATTGAGAAAATTCCTTGACCATCAAGAAAATTTATCTGCATTTGAGATATTTTTGCATATAGTTTGATGAGTGGGATATCCGGAGCCCTAATGAACAACTTATAGCCTTTTTATCGCGTTTCCCATGGCGCACATTTCCTAAACCTGGGCCTGAAGTGTGCCTGCAAATGTTTGGATTATACTGGTAGTTTCGTAGCGCCGTTGACCTTACATCAGTGGTCTATCGCTGCTTATGACTTGTCCGTGACTTAAAAGCTGTCTATGGATTGTACGACTTTACTAATAATATCTTTGACTTTTGAATCTTGAGTAAAAACAAACGAGTTAACAATAACATTATTTTTTTGCATGAAGATTGAAATACCTGATGAAAAGAAGTTGCCACATTGTCAATGGGCGAAGAAATTAATGTCGTCTCTTCCTAGAGCAGTTGTGGTAAGACATGTTGAAAGGGAAAATATTACTTTATCGAAAAAGAAAGAATCACAGACTGACAACAGTTTTGCTGACCTAACTTTGCACCAAGCGAAATTATCCATTTGTACATTAGAGAGTGCATACGACAAAAAAAAAACAAGAATGTGTAAATAACTTTATTTGATTATTAAAAAATGCACAGAGTATAAACTAGTTTTTTTCCCTCGTAGATTTACGTAGATTACATCTCACACATGTGATTTAAGTATTTTTCCTTTTTACTTATTCTGAAACATCGCCTTATTCATTTTAAAAAACTCGGAACCAACAAAAACCTCCGAGAAATAATATATATTATGGTGGTTAAATAATTAAGTTTATTCAAGACGCATGCACATGTTACAGACGATATTTAATCTTGCTATTTTCTGCAAGCCTCACTAGATGAAGTACAAGAGTACAAATATTGTTTCTTTTGTTAGCATTGTAACAATTTGTCACTACATTTACGTATGTTGGTTTTGGAACATTTTGGAAATTTCACTTAAAGAAGGAATAATAGTATTAAAATTGTTTACCTGAATTATAGTCGCCAGTATCGGTGCACTCATCTCCATTTTAACATTTAAAAATGTGCTTAAAAGGCGACTTTATACCTAAACTTTTTGGCAACGCTTTGACGACTATATAGCCTAGGAGTCAAAGTACTTCAGCTGGTGTGAAGAAGTTTCTGAGTTCATTTCTTAGACATAAGAGAAAATATGCATAAGTTATTGTATTCAATCAACAATAGATGGCAGGTATATATATATATCACCGACCCGAATTTCATTATTTTATAATCACACTAGACTTATTATAAACTGTCAGCAAATTGTGAATCATTAACACTTTGATGTATCATATCAAACGCAACAAACATAGTTTTTATTTGATAAACGTCTTTTTAAGATATTATTTTTATATTCTTATACCTATCATGTCCAACCTTCGAACTTAACCTATAATTCTCTTCCATTGTAACTAAAAACTTTAACGTAATAACGGAAGCAAATATCGTACGTTCACAATTTGACAATTTGACTTCAGCAATATATAAACTGTCGAGAAATGACACGTCAAAGTGTGAATGATGCGTTCAGCTCACAATTTGCTGACAGTTAATGATATGCCTAGTCCGGTATTAAACTGACGAAGTACACAATCGATCAGTGACATCTAGTTTGAAATGTAATTCGAGATCAAAATTTGTAGACAAAGAAATATCAGTATAAGAAATACAAATCAATGTTAGTCGACGTTTTGTTCAGAGAGACAATTTATTATTTTAGTTGATAATGAATTATTCAATGTAAAATTAAATAATATTTGGTTTATCTACAAATTGAACATTTCTTTGTCTATAAATTTGTTCTAGAATTACATTTCAAACAATAGATGGTGTGCAATTTATCTCTTATTCCTTAAATATGCAAACATATCTTTCTTGATTCTAGCCATAATTATTCTTTCAAGCTACTCTTTTTCGCTACGTCATTGGTCATAATTCGGCCAAACTGCTTCTAGATATATGATGAAGCCGGGACACTAACATTTATGTAAAGCCAAGCATATCTAAAGCTTCTAGAATGGCAGCTCCTTACAAGACGACACAGCTTTGAAAAGCCTCCCACAAGATGGACCGACGATCTGGTCAAGGTTGCAAGTCACTTGGCTGACAGATCTTTGTGGCGGTACTTGAAGATATTTACGTCCAACTCTGTTTTTCGGGTGATCTTCGCCCCATCCTGACTCATTGAAATTATGTTTAGAACGACAATTATGTTTAATCCCTAGAATACTTTTCCTCTTTTTATAATGTTCTGGTTCTATTCTACACTGAATTTTAATAATTTAGCTCTCACTTTCTCATTTCTCGTTTTGACCCAGTCGATCATAATACCAGGCCCATAATGAATAAATTTTATCTACTACATTACTATACGAGCAAAGCCGACGGCCGTACCCAGAAGAAGCTTATTCTTATAGTAGAATGCGACAAACGTCGGGACACTTAATCATCACCCATTATCACCCACGACATCCACAAGAATCACAAGAGTTACTAATGCGTTGTCAGACGGCTCACCTTTTCTTTATCGTATGAAAATGCCTACGCATATTCGACTCTGTGAGGACGTAGAGTCGATATAGTCGGTGCGAGCCTGACATATCGACGACGACGAAACCACACGGTGGTAGCCAACAGCGCTAGAAAGGGTCATGGGATCTCCGTTCTCAAGCGTTTTGCTAATAGCTAGCCCATCTTGGGATAACATATGGTTATCGACCTCAAACTCTGGGCCGTTTTGTAGATGCTTAGTGTTAAATCTATTCAGCCTAAAATTTCCGATATCCTACCGACTGCGCCATGTTAAATCTGTTTTATAAACGGGAGCTGGTAAATCAAACACTGGCAGCGTATCGACTGATTTATTTCCATGTATCTATTACTATCTTACAAATATAACTTCTTATTTACAAATACCTTAGTTACACTTAGTTACCTCGTTCTTCCCATCGCAATAAAAATAGTTTGCCATTTCTTCACGTCCGATTCAATCCAGATAATCACCGAAACACCGTGCCCGTTAATCACTTACGGTAATCGGTACGTGGGACTTCCACTCCGTCGCTGCATCCAGGCTTCAATAACCAGCAGAACCGCTTGGACGATACGTATGTGAGCATATCGCTCATTAGCAAGCCTAATAGGCAAGGCTAGAACGACAGTGCTATGGCGCCACGTCGCCAAAGAGCTCTGCTGTTCTTGTCTCTTAACCGCCTCAAGTGTTTCGTCCGGGTCGCCCCTGCCCTCACAACGAAGGATACAAATCAGGCCATACCCCCTTCCATCCATATCGGCCAGTATGTTCGGAGGCAGGAAACGAGCTAAGACTAGACGAGATTGTGCAATAACCTCGTTCGGCTTGTATTTCTATTCTTCGGTGTACTCTGTACATCTTGGCTCTATAGCGATGTCTTGCCAGTCTGTTAGGCCAAACGGGCGCCCCGTATAAGATCGGATCGTACAATGCCCGCATAGAGGCGGCACACTTCCTCTCTTGGCCCTTCGATATTGGGCAACAGTAAGGCACCAGCTTTCCTTTCAATCCGAAGGACTAAACGCTTAAAGTGCTCCTCAAATCCTCGGCGACTGTCATGCATAAAGCTAAGGCTTCATGTACCGGCCGACTTCAGAGATACCTATATGGATCCATGACGTTGGCGGCTCCCTGGTGCGTGGTAACTTATGGAACCACAATGCAATGCACACAACGATCTTGGTCAGCGCTATTTTTATTCTACACTACACGATTTTTAAAGGCCGAATTTGATTTGCAAAAAGCTGAATTTAAATTCAAGGGGCGTGAAGTCCCAATATTACACCCCTTGACAGATGATAACGTGAGACTGTATATCATCCTAATTACCGAATTTCGGAAGTCGTTATTGTGTTGACATAAGCAGACGTGTGATGTGAAATATTTGTTGAGCAGCGGAGATATGGGGCTGCCATTGATTATGTTACTAGCACCTACTATAGATTAGGTATCCTTTGTACTTGTCTTTGTGATAATTTCTATGCAAGTACCTATGTATTTTTAGCCGACATCAAAAAGGAAGAGGTTCTCAATTCGCTTGTATTTTTCTTTTAAGCTTGTTTTTTACCTCAGAACTTCGGTATTTATGGATCGATTGTTTCCTCATTGTTGCCATTTCAATTTTATCCTGATCCTATAAGTTATTCAGGATGTTTGCGAATTGAAGTCGTTCTTTATTTGTCGTTTAAATTATATATGTCTGTTAGTATCCAAAGTGTCGGAACTATCTACTACTATTGAAACACTAACGAGCTGTTAGTGTTTCAATTGTATGTTAAATTACTCGTTAATAATAAATGCATAAGTATGTATTTAGATATATAAGTGTACAAGATATAAACACATACACATCTAAATAATGAATATTATTAGTCTATATTACTTTTGAACAATGTTGTTTTCTTATTAGAATCACGACACCATATACTAATATGTAAGAATAATTTAAATCAAATGAGTATTTCACAGTTTACCTACCTATAAGCAAATATTTCTTGGAGAGAGTCTCCTTCCAGACTGACTGATGACCTCGTAAGGACTAGGAAGTCGCTGGATGCGGTGCGCGGAGGATCGCACACTGGAAGATATCGGGGAAGGCCTAGATCCAGCCGTGGACTGATATAGGCTGATGATGATGATGAAATATTTCCTCTTTATAGTGTTAGTAATATAAATATAGATATTGTGATGTGTGTCGGAATATGGATATTGTGGGATCCGAAGTGTGAAAAAAATTCTAAACCTTGAACCAGTTTATGCATGCTTCTCACAATATAAAATTAGAATACTAAAAAGTAAAAGTAACATTTTTGATATAATATGTTACGGTTCGTTCGTTTTAGCCAACAGTCGTCCATGCTGGGCATAGTCCTTCCCCATTAATTGCCACAAAGATCGGTCCCCTGCTGCCCTCATCCAGTTGACCCCCGCAACCTGGTGAAGGTGTCCTGGGGAAGGAATTACTTCGGTCGATTTTGTGGGAGGCCTATCTACGCTGTGTCAATCTATACGTGGTTGCCATTCAAGGACCTCTAGGTCATAGTAATTAAATTGCAAAAATGCTGCTACTTTTCATTGGATCGATGAATTGTAATCGTAATAAGGTAAAAAGCCTGCGACTTCGTTCCAGTTAATTTTAAAAACCTTAACTCAAAACCTTCAACTTTTCACGTTTATTTCGGCATTGTACTGGTATTAGCAGTCGAAAGTCTTATGGTATAGCTTTTTATCAAATTGTCTTGTAAATCTAACAAATAATTTTTTGAAAAACATACAATTTATCTTCTATAAATATCTACCAAGAGTTTTTTATGATAACCATTCAAATTATTAAAACTTTCGTGAGACATTATTAAGTAAATAATTAATATAATTAAACGGCTTAACTCACGTTCGCGTACTTCGGCGATTTTAAGTTTTGAGTGGGATTATTTGAGGACGCGCCCGCGACCGCTAACTAATTCCACTCACCCTAAAGAAGGACCTCCGACAGGTTCGAAACTTGTCGGTATCAACACCGAAGTACGCGAACGCCAGTTAAGCCGTTGAATTTAATTCATTATTTGATAAGCATTAGTTTAAAAGAAAATGTGTATTGTAACTACCGTAACCTATTAAAATTCAGTATGGTTCATTTATTTTGGCTATTGTAGCTTCCACATGAAAGGTAGATAAATGCATACATGGTGCAATCATGAAGTCATGATCACATATAACCGATAGAACCCCTAATATATGATTACTACCGGTCTCTATCAAAGTCAATTTAATAAAAACCGTTAATTTATGTTTATCAATGTTATAAATAAGAAATCAAAATAAAATATTACGAAATGATTAAAATATATAATAAAGTATTGTTACGAACCGATAATGTTATAAATGTGTTATTAATATGAATAATAAAATAAGTCTCAATTAATAAATGCTATTTCAATTGAATTCTTACTTAGATAATAAATCAACAGTAAATTCATAATGAACCTACCTCTGTTGAGGATTATCGAGGGCTTTTACAATGTTGCTTCGCAAATGGATTTTTTTTATCAAGTGCTTCGCTTTTGTGGTACCATGGAAAATTGACGGTTGGGCGATACAAAGGGTATTGCAAAAGGGCTAGGGGAGGGTATAGCGGGAAGAGATGTGAGAGCCGGTCGGGCACCGCCTCAAAACGAGCTTTGGGCGTGTAATGCCGCGATGCTTTACGGCGAGAGCATTACGAGAGGGACAATACTAGGGAGAATGTTAACGTTAAAGCGAGATGAAAGTTCCGCTTGAGGAGGCGGAGCGCGCGCGACATCGCACATCCGGCGCGGTCGCCCACGGCCCCGCTCATTCGTCTCTCGTTTAGCGTCCGCTATGTAAACGGGCCTTGTTGTGAATCTAAACAAAATCAGCCAGTCGTAGTTTTGTTGCCGTGAGAGGAACGCGTGGAGGGTGACTCGTCCGCGGTGGATTATGTCGCGACAGTGAACGTGTGCCGGCACTATGCACGCGCTCTTCGGTGAACAGAGCCCGTACGCGTACCGCGGAGGAGCCGCCGGCGGCTACTCGGCCGGAGTGACCCCCTATACCTACGAACAGTACCGCTACGGCTACGGGGCCCCCTACCTCCATCCTCACCAGCAACATGTCGGCACACCTAAAGATATGGTCAAGCCACCCTACTCTTACATCGCCCTCATAGCAATGGCCATACAAAATGCACCTGATCGCCGCATCACCCTCAACGGTATATATCAATTCATTATGGAACGATTTCCTTATTACAGAGAGAATAAACAAGGCTGGCAAAATTCTATAAGACACAATCTGAGTCTCAACGAGTGCTTTGTGAAAGTGGCACGGGACGATAAGAAACCTGGAAAAGGTAGTTACTGGACTTTAGATCCGGATTCATATAACATGTTCGACAACGGCTCTTACTTACGTCGGCGGCGCCGTTTTAAGAAAAAGGATGCGTTAAAAGAAAAGGAAGAGGCTCTCAAACGGCAGCAGCAGTTGCAACAAGCGCAGGAGGCGTTTGCCGCACAAGAGGCACTGAGTGCGGCAGACACGCTCGCCCAGCCGCGCGATGTGAAACCGGATGTGAAGCCGCGTATCTTCGAGTGCCGGCCTAAAAGAGAGCCGGGGGCGGAGTGCCTACGATACGACAAACCATCAGATTCAATGGAGGAGTTCAGCGAACCTCGACTACCACCATCTGCGGTCTACTGTTCCCCTCAGCCTTACTCTTTGGCGGCGGAAGAATTTCGTGCTGCTACATCGGGCTGGTACGCGGCACCCGAACCTCCGGCCGAACAGTTGCCGCCGGCTTTTCGTGACCTTTTTGAGCCGCCTAGTTGTCAGCTGGCGGGTTTCCGTGGTGGCTCGCCCACACCTGACGTCTACCGCGGGTCGCCGCCCCCGCACCACCACTATCGCACGCCAGCACCCTCCTACTACCATCACCAAGCGTGCGTGGCCGCTGCACCCGCCGCCGCTCATAAGTCCTACTGAGATTTTACATTCAGGTAAGATTGAATTTGCTTATATAAATGCTAGCGCATTGCGAAATTATTAAGGACGATGTAGAAACCGCGTTCGCGAATTTGGCTGTGCGAGCTGCGTGCGTTCGACCCCAGAGGGCGAGGGGTGGGCGCCGGGGCACCTCGTGACGTGGTTGTGGTTGCAGGAGGCCGGCATCATACGGCGCCGAACGGATTTAGCCACGCGCGTCAGTTCCAGATCGGATAAATATAGCGCAGTAGCCGGAGATGCCGTGGAGGCAAGTGCCGGCGCGTCGATAACCACTGTTTACAGATCGGCGGCCGACCCTGCCGCCTCCCGCTCCGTTCACACCTATAGGTATGTCGAAACTCCACATGTGTTCAATGCTTAGTGTAACAATGAGCTGCTGGCCGAGGTGTGCGTGCGCGAAGTGGTGTGCGTTAGCTGTCGACTGCCGACTCTAGCGCGTTCAGATGTTTTACGGAAGCTGCAGACGGTTGTTTTGATCAGTTCTGGACATACATTATCCAAAGAACGTCTGGACGTGTGTATTTATCAGGATTGCCTTAACTGTTTGCGCGACTTGATAACCGCGAGCCGTTGATAAACATTGACACGTTCGGGCATTCTTAACTATCAACATATTTCCCGACACGAATACACCTGACCTATAATTTTGTTAAGATTAAATTAGTTATAAAATAAAAAAATAAAACTACCCTATTTAGTATTATAAAGTGCAACAATTTTTGTTATCTAGGTATTAATTTAGTAGCCTTATACAATTTTATAAAGCAGCTCACTGACGTGATGTACAAAAAAAATGCAAACTTTGTAAATAATTTTCTAACTCTTGCAACCTATAAAAACTTGTGTAGCTTATCTTTCGTACTCGTATATCTGTCAAATCACAGATTTGACCATCTGGTGACCAAGTGCTGTTAACTAACGACGTAAAAAAATATTTTAGCCTCTTGCATCCTTGCATTGTTTAGAGGCACGTTCGCAAGTTTAATGGCATTGTATGAAGTTAAATACTGTTTCTTTTGTCTAAAGCGTAATCGAAAATTTTACACATTAGTATTTAATAAGCAGTTAAATATCACCATAATTTATATAAAATGGATGTAATCGATGTTTTATTTCGTGAATGTTTATGCTTTAACAAGTCTCCTGTTAGCCTTTTTTTTATAAAATTCAACGAATAAGATTTTTATCCAAGTTGTCAATAAACTTTAAAATATAACTATGTATTTTATGATTCAAGATTATATACAAGCTATATAATAATCATAAATCAAATGGTGATGATAGAAGAGATAGCAACGATCTAAGTTGGAAAAATGCATGCTCACTTTTGTATATGCTGACTGACCTATATTTTGAAGCCATCAAACACTCCAATGTCTATTAAACATCTCGTAAAACTTTACGGTAGTGTAAACTTGTAAAATACAAACAATATCGTTATGAAAGTACTAAAATTTACCAATACATCTATTATATTACCTTGTTAATGCCTATCTTGTGGTATCGACGACTTGAACGGAATTATATATCAAATGTTATTATATTATAAAATTGATTATGTAATTTCTTATGATAAACTTACAATATTTATTATTTTAAATATATAAGAGAACTATAATGGCTATTGTATTTACTTTACCTTCGACTGAATCCTTCAGAAACTCGAATATTAAAATACCTAGATACAGAGACTGGTCTTCCAATTTTGACTTCCAACTAGTCGCACTTTGGCTTTTTTTCATTAGTAGTTTCATCATTCACGTATCGAAAAACTCCTTATTGTTGAGTGTGAATTCGTTAAGCTACCCTCAATAAGTATTTACTTCGAAGTACTAAGAAATATTAGCATGAAAACTGAAATAGCTACAAAAAAAATATTTTTATCCGACTAAACTCTGCGAGAATTGAGTTAGGGCGACGAATGTGAAATATCAAACTTAATTTAAATTTTTATAACTTAGGTAACTTAATTTTATCATAAAATAGTAATAAATATACGGCTGGTGTATACTATGGGGGAACTTTCAAGAGGGTTCTTCTTTTTCAACAAGGGGGGATATGGATTCGTGAAGGATTTCGCTTGTATCGGTTAAATTCTGAAACAACTGAATCGATTTTATTGTTTATCTACATTGTATAAAAATTTTATAGGCTACACTTACATTAAATTCATTTTTATCATAGTGCAATATTAATGTTCTTCCGAGCAACGCCGGGCATAAATATCTAGTTTCTTTTAAAGTTAAACGTTGCTATTTGCCTATTACTAAGTGGATAGCATTTGCTACATTTGCCTATTCTCGTAGTCTAATACGATAACTGTTTAAATTAAAATTAAATGTATTATAATAAAATCAGGAAGATGTGTTAAGAATATTAATTATTTATTACTATTCCTTAATCTATATATAATATAAAACAAAGTCGTGTTCATTACACAGTTTATAACTCAAGAATGATTGATAATTGATTTGCTGGCTTTGTGTCCGGCCCGAATAGCAGAATAACGAATAAAAATATGGTAAATAAAAAAAAACAACCAAATTAGTTTTCCCATACATGTGATCTTATCTCTTTTGAAATGACAGAAACTACAAAGAGTGTATAATTATATACAACACAATAAAACAATGTCACATATCTCAAGGTGCTTCAATGAAGGGAATCGACCTGAGTGCAACCCATCCAGCAATTAATACAAAATTAATAAAGCTATAAATAAGGTAACAAAACATAAATTCATTCTAAGGCGAAAACAAATTTACCGGGGCAACTAGTTTATAATAAAAGAATGCTATTATCTTAAACTTTTATCTTCTTTTTCTTTTAAAATTTATTTCCCGTTGGCAAGATTTTAAAAGAGAACACGGTA
The DNA here is from genome assembly GCA_018246275.1 of Papilio slateri. Classification (NCBI taxonomy): domain Eukaryota; kingdom Metazoa; phylum Arthropoda; class Insecta; order Lepidoptera; family Papilionidae; genus Papilio; species Papilio slateri. Next base: position 14,705 of record DWTW01000230.1, read on the forward strand.
ACAAGATAAAATGCAGAAATATTTTTTGCAGGAAAAAATTGTATTCTTATTTCGGTCTTACGGATTTACCGGACTCTCTCTTGATCTCTCTCAAAATCTCAGAGGCAAATTGCTCAGAAATACGAATTCTCCAACTTATTGTAATTTATCAAAATAAAATAGACTAACGTTTTTTCTTATAAAGATAGGACTTACCGTCACAAAATAATGATAATATTTTTTACGTATACAAGTAATTACTACCTACAGCTTTCTCATTCAGGCGCTCTCAAATTTGACATAGAAATAGAAAGTACCTCTTAGATGACATTATAACAGTTTTTTGGTAGATAATTTTATAAAACTGGAGTAACCGAATTCCCGACCGGTATGTAATAAAACATTATTCAACTAAGCCTATTCTCGTGATTGAAGCTTTATGTTATTCGATTAATCAGATTGATAATCGACTAGTAAAATCTTGATAGAATAACATAGTCACGTTGTCTCTGCTAAATTTAATCATATGAAATATTGTTTTTTTTTTTAGCTGGTTTGGAAACGAAGGCTAATATAGGTATTTTTATTAGTTCTAGGTTCGATGATAATTTTGTATTGTGATTTAATTGAAATAAACAGAACTGTATCTACTTATATCGTGTATTAATTACACTATGCCTAATTTAAAAGCTTCGATGTCAATTACCTAAGCAAGATTTTTATATAAAGTAAAATAGTAAATCTTCTTTTATGTATATACAATATTATAAAGCGTAAAGATTTGTTTGTTTGTAACGGGTAAAATATGATACTATCGAACGAATTTTAATAACTTTTCTACTTAAAAAACTACATGACCTATATCTTTACTATTGACGTGCTAGCATATATTCACCGGGACGATGCCGACGCGAACAACTAAGTAGTACATGCGAAACCAAAATGAAGTAATAGTTGTCCTTTTAAACACTTGATGGCTTTCATTTGTTTACAGATAATAGAAAGCACTATTTAATGAACTGCCTTCTTCAATTACTAAAATCTTGTATAAAATTTAAACAATGCTGCACATTATAATCTACAAGTATTGGTTTTATATCTTTGATATATTCTTTAGAAGAACATACAACGTTTTTTGCTGCTTAAAATGGAAATAGTAAAAACCCACATGGTTTACACATTATGACAAAGTTTTTTCGAAACTTTATCACAGCTATAGAAAAGTTTACTTCTGTCAGATTTTAGTAACGTAATGATATAAACTTTCTTACGTAAGTTTAATTATTAATAATACTTTGAATGAGTTATTATATTACATTTTTTAAATATGTTTTTAGGAGATTTATAAAACTACCAACAAAATACTTTTTGTGTGTTTACTGAATGTCGAACTTATGACAAAATTTTGTCGTTTAATTAAATGCAAAAATAGTATTAGGTTTATTTGAGATTATTCGAAAGTGCATTAAAATTATAAATTATTTCCAACATTTGATAATTAATTTTATAAGAAATTAAAACTTTTGGCCTAACGACAAGTCACCGCACACTATAAATAATATATATGTTTTCATCAATTTTAAAAAATCATTTTAAAATAAATCAATGAGTAGAATACATATTACTCAACTGTCGAACAGAAATGCAAAGAAATTTGAAAGACGATTAATGTCGGTGAAATGATAATGTTTTAGCTGCCGTAAGTAGTACTATAAAGCTGTTTGTATCACCGTGATCGTCGATATCACACTACCGAAAACATTCACATAAAACATATTGTCACCTCTGTTTTTTTATATATAAAGAGAGACAACAACATGTTCTGTGTGGTGTTTTCAGATCGGTTTGAAACCTTTTAGATATATGAAGTGTTTCTAATTCTTGTGTAAATTTTGTCAAGATAACACATTAACTTGGTGACAATGGCTTAACAATTTCTAATCTATCGTCTGAGCAATAAGTCATATGAGTGAATAAATATATAATAATTTAAGATATAGGCTAGATAGTCGCTGAGCCTAATGTGTACTACACTATCTGCTCAAACGGGAATAAAGAAATTAGGCCCAAAAATTAGCTATTGCCCACTAATTTCTTAATGCTCATTTTTTACAATATTATATAATTTACTTATAACTGGAAAATAACACATTATAATCAATGTATCATGTTACTTCTAAAAAAATCAATTTGAATGACATTACATTTTTTTATAGCATTAATGTTTAGTTTTTTTTTTATTTATTAATGAAAAAAAACATACATTTATTAATTGAAAGCATCTTAAAACCTAATACAAGGTTTATCTAAATATATATATTTTTCGCACTTATCTAATTACATATAATATGCGCATATACCTACCTACATATAATATGCGCACATAACTACCCACATATAATATGCGCACATACCTACCCACATATAATATGCGCACATACCTACCTACATATAATATGCGCACATACCTACCTACATATAATATGCGCGCATATCTACCGACATATAACTGATAACGCTTCCGTACGGTTGCGGGAAATTGTCGTATTATTTGTTTCATATTTGAAGTTGCTTTTTTGGTAAAAAATGATAGATTTGAATATTGTAAAGTTCGCAAGGAGACTCCAACAGATTTGAATAACTGTGAAAACAATTTCGATTCTTTGTAATTATTATTTTTTGCATTACTCGTATAATGCCGAAGCGAGGGCGAGCTGACACAAGCCGGCGAAGACAGTCAGGTGTCCAGCGTGCCACTTCACGGGCAAGTGACCCATTGACCAGCGAGCAACGGGTAACGCAAATAGTCGGATTAACATGTCGAATTTACTTTTGAGGGCGACTGAACGTGTACTACGAGCGAATATGTACACAGCGTGAATTCGTGCATCGTCGTTATTTAGGTACTCGGCGGAAAAACAAAATTAAGAATGTAGTTTACCAGAAAATTTTGCATTGAATTGCATTGCTGCATTTATTTTTCGTGTACAACATATAAGTACGTTGAATGACTTTAAATTTTATGAAATCTATTTTATTTTGTAGAAATTAAAATGATACGAAGTTCACCGGGTTATCTAGTATATCGACCCCGCAAATTGCTAATGCGCCTGGCAACCATTCCGGTGACGTAATATCGTGACATTGAACACTCAGTACAGTTAGCGACACCGGCTGGCGAATACCCGCATCGAGTCATAAAAACGCGATTTTTGTTGTTGTGTTATCTGGTTATCTTGTTTGTTGCTATAGTTGTTATGTTTTGTTGTTATTGTTGTATCTTTGTGTTAAAATGAGTAGGAAAATACTTCACAGTCGTTCAGTTAAATTTTGAAAATTTACAATAAATGTTAGTATATTTGTTTTTTTTTAAGATCTATACAACTATATTATATGCTTAACCTCCCTATCTTGACAGACTGACTATTGATAAATTGACTATTAAAATTATTTTAAGAGCTATACTTTTTAGTTACCGTTGACCTCATGTGGATGTTAATCTGACAAGATCGCAGCGCACTATCAATTTGCGGGGGTCATACATATAAATACTATGAACAATAAACAAATGAAACCAAACTTGTCACATGTAATAATGCGCAGGGCGGCCAGGTTGCCCTGCGCACTGCCGCTAGAGTGCAATTTCGAGTGCGCAGCATGCAGTGTGCAGCCTGCTGTGTGCAGTGCACACTGCAGACTGCACGCGGCACAGTGTGAGTCACCCTGGTGGCAGCTGCGCCCGCGACCTTTGCAGCGGCCCTGCCCCCGCCCCCCCCGCCCCCCGCCCCCCCCGGGCCGGCCGCCATCCCCCGGGCGCCCCGGCGCCCGCCGCGGCGACCGCGTT
>DWTW01000231.1:0-18522 GCA_018246275.1 Papilio slateri
GAACACACCCTATGGACAGCAATTTAGATGCAGCTTATTATTTGAATTAATAAAAGGTAAAAGTTAAATTACTTATTTAGTGGGGTCTACCAGTCTCATAGAATGATATTTTAATTTAATTTTATATCATTTATAAGATATTTAAGTAAGTTTTTATTTTGTATATGTAAATTAGGAGTTAAAATTAAGAACTTTAATTGAGATATATTCTCAAAGTATTTAGCAATAGAACAATATAACTGGCTTCGTGAACGATGTTTGATCATTTTCACATGAATAAAGTTCATCAAGTGAATCATGAATCAAGTGCATCTTGATGACGACGATCATTATTTAAAAAGCTTTATTCTTAAATTCAAAATATGTTTTGAAACTAAAATTAACTACAAATACAGTTAACGTAATGAAAAATAGTCGAATAGTCCTACATCGATTAAGTATCTAATTAACATCAATGCTATTTGCTCATTATAACACTAGAAGTAAACAAGAGTTCACTACCTAATAAATCCCAGGTGCATTTGCTATTCTGGCATCGGCGTAGCTTTGTTATGGTCGACACACTTGCAAAGTACGTCAATTGTGATTCACGATTCTTCTAACACGAGATCAGTTACAAAATGTTTTAATGCATCATTCTCAGTGTCATACATACAAAGAAGTTTAAAAAGTAAAACGTTTCGTGCTATTCGTATGAGTAAGTAAACATTGGAGAGGTCGTTCGCGGCCGCCATATTGGTAATGAGGTCACGGTGGCGCATGCGCAGACGTAAGGAATGTTCGTTCGCAGATCGTTTTTTCAACACTTTCCAGATTCAAAAAATGCATCAGTTTAAATGAGATGAGAGCAAAAAGCTGTCACTTTTTATTAACATAGGTATGGCCAGGCCACGTTAAACAAATAATCAATCAAAATTTGTGCTTAAAAACTTCTATTACTTCTTTCCATAAGTTTGATTGATTGTTATGTGAAAGGTTTTGGAACCTTTCTATTTTCTTGGGAAAATGCAATCAAACTCTTCGCTACTAAGCAGACAACTTTTATAATTAATACCCAACTCAAAACAATACAAAGAAAAACATCTTCATATGTCGATCTTAGCTTTAATAATGTGACCATCTTTACATTTTATAGACAATTTTCATTACGTATAAAATGCTTGTCTGTTACTTGGGTCTCCTTAACATGGTCATTCTGTACTTGTCAAAGTGTCTATTGGCATAGGAAATATGTAAAATGCGTTAAATATGGAATGTGATCTGTCTAGTATTACATTCACAGTTACAAGGACAGTGATACCTATATTTTAAAGTTGTCGGTACGCAAGAATGCTCGTCTTAAGTTCATGGCGAATTAATGTACCTCAGTGACGTCACAGCAACAAGCGTGCGTAACATCAAAAGTTTTGAATATATTCTCTAAACTGAGATAACACAAGACCGACATGCAAGTCAACTGTTATTATAAACGCGTTCTCATCCATATACCGGCGCTCCTTTGAAGTTATTACAAACTTACATTCACACACACCAATGCACACGCACACACACATGGTCAATCACCTCTATAATTCCATGTAAGCAAACAGTACTGCGTAGTGGACTATTGTTTGCAACTTAATGTCCCAGCTTGTGATTTAATTGTGTGTCAGTCGAATATTTAACATAATCGGCTGTTGTAGATAGAAAATACCCAAGCGCCATTAGAGCACTGTTCTTATAAGATCGAATTTTATTTTACCTTGCGAATTGCTTGTGCGATGTGGCAATGTTCGTTTTCTACTTGGCAATATTTCAATAATCAACATCATCATCCAAGATACTTCGACTGGTGGACGTAAGCTAACGTTAACGCATGCGTCTGTCATTGATAATTCGAAATTAATTACTCTTACAAAATTAGTATTGGTTAATTGGATTTTTTACAATTCGTGAGCGATTGGCCGTAAAAGTTTAACTGCCACTGATAAAATAAAAATTTGATTTGATTTATTTATTTATTTAATACTAAATATTTGTGTATTACCTACTAATTTGTATTTCATCACGATCCGAATAGTGAATCGTTTATGTGTAAACGCGCCATAACGCTCGTCCAAAGATCGCCACAAAGATGTCTTGTCCTCGTCATCGAGAGTCCATCTCGTGGGAGGTCCTGCTGCTCGTCTTGAACTTGGTCGTTATTATTGAACCTTTTTCTTTACTAAGATTATGTATGAAGAGAGGCTAAAAAGTTTAAATTTTTTGATCTTAGTGATAGATATTCACACTATCGATTAAGGTTTCAAAGAGCGTTAACACTTGTTAACACCTTTTGGGCTGTGTGTAGTCAGACCAACAGGCATCATAGAGGATACGACTTTTTTGTATAATATTTTTTTTTTACGGAAAACCAAAATCGCTTTACGGATTTTATTCTCAAATTAGTTAATCATACGTCGCGTTTATCTCTTTTGATGTACCAAAATAACTGCGTTATCGCTGCGCACTGCACGAGTCCGCCTGTTGCCACCCGTGTGTACGACCTATATGTACACAGCTTGTTTCTTGCATTTTAAAAGTTACAGCAGTGTACAAATATATTGCAAGATTTGTGACGCTCTTGCAAAATGGTAATTGCACAAATCTCTCTTGCCTGATAATGGCACATAGTTATCCTTTTTAATTAATCTCCTTAACAGCAAATGCAGAACATTGTAGGACTTTGAAAATAGAGTCGCTCTTCTCTTCAAGTATATACAACACAGATGTTCTGCATGAAAACTGAGTACCGAATTCTTTATAATTGAAATAAAAGGTAAAAGGCCTGTAGCGTCGTAGGTAGACCTATAGATCTAATGAATGTGTCATTCAACAAAAACCTCTGTTAAACTTCACACTTGTGTCTATAGCAAAGGACCAGCTAATCTGGCTAAAACCAATAGCTATCCAATCGTTGATTTGTTAAACGAAAGCAAACTTCGGCGTTGGTATAAGGGCTCGTAAATCACACACACAGACGGGCCTGTGTCCCACAGCGAGCGATAAAAAATCGATCGCGCAGCGCTGCCGTAAATGTCCTCAGTCATTATTTATCTCCGTCATTAGCCGGGTAAAGACTCGGCTTGTTCAGCGCCCTCTGATGGCCGGTCCGTGTGTAATTTGATAACGAAACTATTTGGTTGTACGCAAGGTGCATCCAAAGATAATTGACAAAAGGTCATGTTGATTAACTCTTTGTAATTAACGCGGTGATTCCGTTAGTTAGTTGAATCATACTAAATTTTACTATAAAAATTAAATTAAAAAGAAGTGAACAAAACTCTGACGCAAAAGTTTTTATTTTCATAAACATTTCTGGCACTCACACTTATGTTTATTGTATACTAGCGGCCCGCCCCGGCTTCGCACGGTTCAAATATTCATAAATTATATCGCCTATGTTCATCAGGGATAATGTAGGATTCTAATGGTGAAAGAATTTTTCAAATCGGTCCAGTAGTCTCAGAGCCTTTTCACTTCAAACAAACAATCAAATCTATCCTCTTTATAATATAACTATAGAAAATAAAATTCAAGCGTGATCTAGTGCCTGTGCGCTATACAGACACAGCATTAAATTTCCTTAATCGATTATCACATGCATATGTACAGATGCGTGCACATGTTCATACAATTATGAATTGTTTGCTCCAGAGGAGGAAATAATTATTAATAAACGCGCAAACACATTTACTTATTAGCAAACCATACAATAAATCAACCGTCTCATCCTGCACATCGGGAATGGGGCTATTTCTGTGTACAGCCAAAATAAATAAAAAACTTGAAAAAGGTCGGTGCGCGGGCGCATGTGCCGCGCATGTGACGCCGCCCGTGCTTCCGGTTCTTCCGAATTACTAATTTCGCCCGGGCCCTGCCAGTGGGGTGCGTTGCAATAAGAAAGAATGGTCGTAAAACAGGCACAATTATTGTTTTCAATATTAAGTTCAATATACATGTGGTGATAAATTCTACGAAATAAATTTGGCGACAAAGCTTCGACGACGAGCGACAATAACATTATATTCAATCGACACATTTAAGTAAAAATTTAAAAGAAACGCTACCCAAAAGCTCGTGCTAAAGGTTCTGAGGCCTAGATAATTTAAGCTGTACGTAGCTACATCCGTAAGAGATTCTAGGGTACACGTCCCCGTCCTTTTGAGCATCGGTTGAAGCTCCGTTCGTAAAGGCATTGTCCAACAGGGTTTCCAATGTATGAGATAATTTAACCAAGAAGCCAATAATCCCTTTCGTGGTAACCAAACAAAACAAATGTTAACTGATAAAGATTTACAGCGGAAATTTGTTCAACTATGTGATTTAGGGGTGCAGTGTTTCACAATCACACTCTAAGAACGTTACATTAAACATTTCGTTACAATAGCCGCACAAGGCACGTATTGATGTGAGCGCGTTAATGGCGGCTTTCACGGAGTCGTCGTAACATTGAATTGGTGAATTTGATTAAAACGATAGCACGAACAAAGGCCGCCGCTGACCGCCTCCGCGGTGAGAGCAAAAGTAAACGAACCGTCTTGAATTAACGAATGTTAATTGGTCGCGGTTATCAGACCTCGATTCCGTTGATTTCATTCACATGTCAGTAATATTGTGAGTCGGTACGACGCTAATCCACGTTCAGAATCCATACAGACAGTTAAAATGAGGACATGTAAAGTTTTGTAACTTTGATGGTAATAATGTCATCGTTAATCAACCTACTGAAATTAAACACCCGCATTCAAAAATATAATACCTTCTATAAATACCACTAACGTACAAAACGACTGCTCGACTTCCCAACCTAAAGACAATCCTGGTGTTGGTATATTTTGGCACCGATACAAGAGCCAGCGGAGCGTTGAAACTCGCCGTAAGAACTGCGCGATGATGTCACTTCCGAGATAAAACCACAGCGATACCTTGTTACAGCTCGACAACCTTCGCTATCCGCGCAAACGAAACGTTACGGCTCACGATGCACTCTCTTAAATATATTACAACATTATAAAGGCCTCATACATATTATTATTATTTATATAACTCGTACGTAGACTTCAACATATGCTTAAAGTATGTCGAAGTTCTTGTGGAAAGTGTATTAAGAGGGCTAACATTTTTTTTACATCAGACCAGGTGTTACACGGTTGTCCTTTTTTTTTAATTCGTCATTCGTAAATACATCAGCTCTTAATAATCTATTAGAGAACACATAGGTCTGTCCAAAGAAAGTTAGCCGATAATCCCCGCGTAATGCTAATTTGTTAGGTTACTACAGCAGACAGTATAGATTGCGAACAGTGCCGGAGCCACGCAGAGGCGCCATCTATCGTATAAATATGCCTGCTCGACTGTTGAAGTAGCATGATCTCACGAAGTATTAATTGTGCATACTTTTTCTTTCATCTAGAAAGTTTAGAGAGGTTTTTCTTTCGTCGCTTCCTTTTCTCCAACTTTTTTCTTCTCATATTAAGATGACACTTGTTTCCTTGAACTGACTATTGGTTGTCCTTTATGTACAGAAAGAGTGTTATTTGTTATTCCTAACAAAATATACTACTTATATTCCTTAAATCTTTTATCCAATCACTTTTAACAAAATCACGTGCAATAAAATCGTGTCGCGTAGGCGACTGATGACATCATCGATTGATTCTTAAGAACGTTATGACTTGCTACGTACACATGATGTTTGCTCGTTTGGTCATTGCGGAAACTTGTGATCGACCAAACTATAAGTCACTAGAAAATTAATCATTACAATACAATTGACAACAGTCTAACGCTTAATCGATGTGTTGAGTGATATCTCATATTGTTTTAACTAATCGTCGATCAATATGTCTTTCTAGAACTATTTATCGTAACCTTACAATACTTTACTCTTTCCGTGTCTTACACAACATATGAGAATTTTGGTAAAATATGCAAATTATTTTTTGTAATGCTAATTAAGTTCACATTACTGTACTGAAATAAACTGCGATATTTATTAATGCTGAATACTACACTCAAATAATCAAAGAACCTCACAAACAGTAATTTAATATACTATTTTATATACAAATATACAAGTTTTTATATAAATATATTTTTATGTGATTACATGAAGGCATAGTGAATTGGGTCAGGTATTCAATTGCATTGCATCAATAAAACTCCATTGTTTTAAAGTTGAAGAAAATAAATTATCTTTCAAGACAGATCAATTATTCTGAATCAATCTAACTACAAGGCAACGTCCGTCACATCAACTTTTATTTGTCAATATCTCATGTCTACTTTGACTTCAATTTAAAAAAAAACGCATATTTCTCGCAATCTTTACTGACCGGGCTTAAGTTACGTTCTCCGAATGCGAGTGTACACTCACCAAGAAAATAATAACCCCGGTAAGTTAATAATAACCCTGGATGGCGACTATTTCTGCTACCTTGTCTGAAGTTATCTCTACTTAGTTAAATTACTGCATTATCGAGATCGAGCAAGGCCTAACTCTATCATACGCCAGAGCTATGACGCCGATCGAGAAATCAAAAGCATCCTTATCCTGTAAATTTCAATAATTGATGGTTATGGTCCGGAAACAGTTACCATAGCAGGGATTTAAAAACACGTAGGCTACGTTTATCCTTGCCTTCGTAAACAGCGATAACAAGAAAGCCTCAGTTTTGTGAGCAGTGAGCGTCCAATAACTCAAACCCAGTAATATTATACGTGGGATTGTTAAGTGTTACCGTAGCACAGCTAGGATAGTTCAAGGGCGCTGTAACCCCAGAGTCACCCCGATCCCTGGAAGCAGAGGATCAGTGCTTTCTGTAGGAGACCGCGGCCTCCAATACCCAAGATTTAGTAAATGTAATCCCAAACAACCTAATTTTCCCTAATTTAATAAAAGGCAGGGTTATTGTGATTTTCTAAAAACTAGTGAATTTTTAAGATAATTGTTTTCTCCACGAATGTACATATGCAAGTAGAAACACATAAGTTCGAGGAAGGTAATCTTAACCCACACCGAACTTAGATAGCGGCCGTAGTACGGCCATCGTGATTATTTATATTAACAGTATAATAATAATACTAATCACAAGATGATGCTTAATTTAATTGCATAAATCTATCTATTTGAAAATAAACCATTCTATATGTACAAAGAGTACATGGAAATGTTAAATAAATGAAGATAAATATGTATGAAACTTATTCATATAATATGGACATTTCTAAAGCCCCAACTTTTATATGAAAATAATAACTTCAAAACTTTATTATAACTGTTTAAAAGACTTATTTTACTTAACTTAAAAACTTGTAACGTAACGGGAAAATCGCAACAGTTGGACTATTCATTAAGTCCATATTTAAATAATATAGACGTAATAAAATGAAACAAGGTTTAATAGTAAATACTCGTAACAATCTTAAAGTTAACGCCACACATTCGCAACTTGATTTCCAGTTGTGAGATTAACAAAGATATTAGTTATTGGATTTCAAGTCTCAAAGACGATGTTCTTCGCGTTTTAATAGCCTAGAAATATTTCTAGGACGACTGCTCGCTTATCTTGTACGCCAATAACATTATAATAAATCTACGACGTCAGCCTCGCGGCGCGGCAGACGAAATGTTTTCTTTCATCAATGTTTCCCATATATAAACGCGACATACAATTCTTCTGTTGAATATGGAAAGGTTAAATCATAAATTAACTTAACCTAATTTTTACCAGCGCTTATTTAGATCAAGTTGACAGTACATCGCCGATCTTAAATGCAGCTCTACTTCAATTAAACTTTACGCGATAATTATCAGCTTTATTTGTACAGTTGCTATCGTTTTAAACGAATGTCTTGGGTATAATAAAAAACTCGTGCATTACTACGTCTTAGCAATAAAAACTTGTTACTTGTAGAAGAATAATAAATGAGTTTCTGCGAATATATCTTTGGGTTGTAAGATAGAGACATATAAAAATATACTTACGTTTTTTGGTTCCCGTCTACATGGGCTTGAACCGTGAATCCAAACATAGATCTATAGTTCCCCCTGTACACGACGTTGGAGGGGATGTCCACATTGAACCCTAGGGCTACTGCCCACGCGCATAAAAATACACACAAAAATATGGCCATTGTCAAAATTTAACTTTAAGTCACAGCACACAGCACAGAAAAAAAAAACACTATTTATTTAAATATTATTTTTACAATTGGTCCTCATGATTCGTTCGGCGAGTTGTTACGAGTTCGTAGTGGTGCGCTGGCGACCGACGATGCAACTTCTCCCTTCGACGGTCGGCTCAACACTGGCCGGCGAAGGCGAAGGCGCGAACGGAGCAAGGCCGCGAATGAGGTAATACGACAGAAAATAAAATCGGAAAATGTTTTCACGCGTTACACTGTTTTCGCGCGTCTTCTGAGTAAGATGAGTGTTACAGAATAAATTTTCTGTTAATAGTCCTTGGCTAATCACGATATTGAGTAAGGTCGTGATCTGGCGACCGGGTTTTATTTAATATATGAATAAGTAACCATTTATAAACTTAAACTTTGACGGGCCATACTTGGAATCGACAAGGCCGATTACGTCAGACACAGATAACTTTAAGCGTTGTGTAAACATAAAAACGAATTGCAACTCTTAAAAATACTGTCCAAATCTTACACATCATTAATTACTTTTAAGGTTTTGAACGACTCGCTGAGAGGTACATCCCCTACATTCCTATTGCTAAGGAAGGGGATGTAAACTAACAACAATCGGGTCGCTTTGTATCCTTTTCATCATAAAAAGAAAATTCCAGCAAGCTTTTTCGTTTTTCTTCTTTCTCCTACGTCGTTATAAATATTTCGAATATTTTTTACTTTAAAGAGAGCTGCAGTAAAGCTTTCTGCGTTTCGTCTGATGGGTGAGGTGCCGGATGCCTGGTTCTAGTCGTCTTCCCCTTCCCATCCTTTTTCTATAAGGAAAGAATGAGAGGGGAAGAGGATTTGAGAGGATGGATAAGAGAACGAAATATTCTTTTCTTGTTTGCCCCCTCCTCTATCCATTAAAGGCAACGCGGCTGCAACTCATTAGCTTGTTGCGGATGCCTATGGGTAGCGGTCACTTAACATCCCGTGACTGCTTGCTCGTTTGCCACCTTTTTCCATAAAAAAAACACACAACAAAAGTAAAGAAAAAAGAAAAATAAACAACATTTAATTGCAAATATATTTATTCAACAATACATATCCATAAATATATTCCATTATTTACTACTTTATATAAAATAACACATAATGTACAAAATATTTCGCTTACGTACGCCGGATGCCGTTCACGACAGAGACGAAACGGATCATCACTTGGAGCATCGTCGTGTCGCACAACGGTGCGTGCAATTGCTTTGCTTGCAACTCTACAAAAGTATTGTACAAAAACCTCAAAGTACAGTCAACACCGTTTCGTGTTCAAAGTAAATAGTTTTATATAAAATTATTCAATAATGTCTTTAAAGCGACGTCTAGAGTATTTACTTTACGAAATGTTGTGCAAATATCAGTGTGTGTTTTTTTTTCTGCATACAAGCTTGTTGCACTGTCCTCGATTGTAAATGCTGATTCTATATCATATCCGTAGTATGACAAATAAACAAAGCGGTTTTATGTTAATTTATATTTCTTTCTCAAACTTGTAACTCGTAAAATAGGAGTATTTAAATCTTTCATAGGAATAAGAACTTTTTACTTCTTAATTTATTTATTTTTTTATTTATGCTTGTGACAACGATGTGAATATTTAGTCGTATATTTGTGAGTGATGATGATTTTTAGTCGGTATTTTTTGGTTGTCGGTAACTGTTTGCCTTGTAGAGACTTTTATAAGGTTACGAATTGTTCCAGCATCAAGTCGTTTAACAATAATCTCAAAAGTATATGTACTTATATCGAGCCCACTTTGCATAGAAAATATTCAGGGAGGGCAGTCAAGTAATATTATGACAGTGGCACCCTGCCTAAACATCATCGGGACGATCAAGTCGGCGCAAGTTTCCAAAGCGAATGACCGCCTGTTAGTCCTAAACTGTTACTCTGTCTGAAGAATAAATTATGCAACACCACTGGGGCAACATTTCATCGAAACTATTGAAAAAAAAGCTTTACTTCGATTATCAATGAAATATTTTTTATATATTAAATAAAAAATCACTTCAACAGATATCCACAAATATAACTTAACTCGTAGGTTACAAAAATTGCATTACAAACGCTTTTAAGGTTATGTACATCTAAGAATACTTAGTTTTGAAATTTTAAACAAATAAAAATACATTGTTTTATTAGTCTTGCCCAAGTAACAGTGCAGTATTATCCTTGATATATTATATTTTCGTTTTATTTTATTATCGTATATTTTTGACGTTGACAATAATATAATTATGAAAGATTACATATACTAATTTTATAATAATAACATTATTGCATTAATTATTGCCACCAACGACATTGTTTTTCTGGAATTGCATCTTTAAAATAAAATATAATACTTAAACTAAAATAAAATAAAATTATAATACTTCTTTAAATAATACTTTAAGGAAAAACTATATTATATAAAAATGACTGTTTTCTAGTCACATAAAAAATTTTGACCGAAATTTTTCAGCAAAAAAAAGATATAATTTATACATTAAAATGTATATACACATAAATTCAAATAATATAAGAAACTCTGTATCGATTTAATTTTACATTTACTAAATAAATAGAAAAAGATTAGAATCCAAATAAGTTTATTATATGTCTTTTAAAATGAGCAACCCTTTGTTCTTTTTTTCTATTATATGAGATATTTTCTTATATTTTTTGACTACAAAAAAAATATATATCTAAACAAATTTTTTTTAAATGTTATCTAACGAAACATATCTGAGATTACAACAATTCTTTCTAGAAACCAAACTTTTAGATTGATATTTGTCATAGAAAGTTGACAATAATATTGTAATATATTCTGACTTTAAGTGTAAAACACGTATTATTTATTTCATTATCCTACTCGTATTGATTTAAGATTTTTCTTGGAACTTAGATGCAACTTGGGATAAATTGCACATACTTACAGATTCATTATTCATTGTAATCATTACTAAACAAATGAAATATAAAATTCATAAAAATCTTCTCACCACAAATAAAAAAATTACCTCTAAAGACATTTAAATACACTTTTTTTTAAATAAATACTACAAAAAAGTTTACATGAATTGCATTTAGATTTATAAATAGCCGGTCACTTTCAATTTCTATTTAACCGAAAAGGAATTTGATCAAGTCTTATTTGGTATTAATACCTTTCTCTTTAACAAATGCTTTATATTAAACTTATGCTAGGATTTGGAAAACTTGAATACACCCGGCGTACTCTTCTTTTGCGGTTTATTCTCAGCCACCTACAATTATAAGGAAGTAATTTATTTTGGATTCGGGTATGTCTGCGTTTCGTTCGACGAATTAGGTGCCGAAGGCCTTCTCCCTTCCCATCCCAACCATTCCATCCCATTCCTCTCCTTTTCCTTATCTACATCCCTCATCTGCCCTTCACAAAAGCTGGCAATGTACCGCAACCTATCTAACTGTCTATTAGTAGCGATGGTCACTTAACGTCTTACATATATATATTTTTAAATTTATAATAATTATTTGGTAACACTGTAACAAGCGGAAGTATTTCAGAGTTACCAGCTCAGATGTTAGTTATGATTGAGGTGTACTGACCGTGCGCTCGCCGAGCAGCAGGCGCACCTTGTCCTCCTCGTGCGGTTCCGCGGGCGCGGCCGCGCGCCGCCCCAGCTGCAGCTTCTGTCGGATGGCCTGCGATAGGATCACCCTGCAACACCACCACATTTCAACAAACGATGTCCAAGAACCTTGGAGAATCACCTACAGCGTCTAAAATGGCAAAAATCTGTAATCTATATATAAACATGCGAAGGGAACTCGTTCAACAGACTTTTAAAAGTAATACTAATACGGAGGCGTGTAATATTTGTCATAGTTAAAGTTTCCGTGGAGGAGACATGCTAATATTTTTAATAAAATGTGTTGCAAATATATTAAATTAAATAACATAAATGCCCGTGGTTTACGAACATTTCCAACAGGGCGATATATATGTTATTCTGCATTGTAAAAGGCGATCTAACGGTAAATAATAAAATACAAACATAATCAATAAATAAAAAAATCTAAATAGTAAAATTTTCATGTAGGAAAAAATGGATTAAGCTAAATTAATATCATTTGCATTTTAGTTTCGTACGTTATAAAGAAAGAGCCATCGATATAAAAAAAAAAAAACGTAAATATGTTGTACAGACATCGGTTATATTAATGTTCTACCAGATGCAGGGGGTGTAGGTGTACGTAAAAGATAATAGAAACTAAAGTAAATTATGGTCTAATTTCGACCACTGGGTCCACCACAAGATCTCTTGTGGAGTTAAATAGTATTAAAGACCTGCGCGTGTCGTTCTTGGTGGCGAGCAGCAGGTCGAGCCAGGTCCAGGTGACGTTGTGGTACTCCAGCGTGGGCAGCACCAGCGGCAGGTCGCGCACGTCCTCCAGGTTCTTCTCCTTGCTGCCCTTATACGACACGCGCACCGGCACCTCCGGGATCTTGATGTAGATGAATAGTTTGTTCTTCTCCGCGCGCTCCTGTGCCCACAAGGTTGAGTAAGTCATAGGAAACCATCTGCACAATTATATAATATATACCTGTTTAAATATCTAAGACCCTTTTACATCTGGAAATACAATATAACACTTAAATACAATCTATACAATCACAATCCATTCATAGGAGTAGATTCGGGGATCTATGATTCCAAGTGCAAAGCTCTGACGACGGCCGCGTTCTTGTAACTACTGTTAATATACTTTTTTTGTTTATATTTAGAAAAATAATGACAATGATAGAAAATGATAATTACCGAATTTTATTTAAATCTGTAGGATGAGATGGAAATTCACTTTTCATTACCTTCAAGCAATCAATCCGAGCGTCGGTTTGGCGTAGCAACTAGCAAGGTCACAGCGGAATCTATTTCTGCCGATAACCAATAGTGCTTCACCACGTTACGGTCTGAACGGTATCGGAGACTGAAGTTTATGTTGAATTGAATTATTGCCACGCCTTCCCCTAACAGTACAAAGTTATATGCAAAAAAAAATCATATGGGTTTCGAGTTCATTGGAATTTTAAATGTCAAATAATACCACGTCCGCTTCGCTCGGCTGTATGATGTAGACAAATAAAAAAAATAGTAGGTTATTAGATGATGGAAGTACTTTTTATTGGTGAAAGAATTTTTTTAATCGGTTCGATAGTTTTTGATTTTATCCGATACAAACAAACAACCAAATCATTTCTTTTTATAATATTGGTATAGATAACAATGTTAAACCTTCATCTTTTCGACATCGTCCTTGTCCTTGTCGCGCTTGACGTAGAAGTTGGAGTTGGAGTCCTTCTTCTTGCTCCTTCTCTTGGTGGCGGCGGCCGGTGCGGGCGGCGCGCGCTCCCCCTCCTCCTCGCCCTCCTCCATCGCCTCCGGGTCGCGCTCCGGGAAGCAGAACTTCAGCATCGTGTTGAAGAACTTCTTTGTTAGACCTGTCATATCGTATCATTTTAATAAATTGATTGTTTGATGATTTGTTATTATACATCTACTTATTTCAACATTATACTGCAAATTATTAATTCCATTACGTATTGTTGCATACAATTTTATAAAAAAATGAAAAATTAAGAAAAGTGGCCATTCTCAAGATAGCAATAGTATTTACATGATTTCTTTGCTAAATTCTATGTTCTTCCTTGATGCTCGCTCAAGATTACATTTAAAATTTATATCTTAAGGTCAACAGTTAAATTTTGCAACAGTTAAAATACCAAGAAAAATCTCTTCAGCCGATATATCGCCAAGTAATTAAGCCATGTTCTGTGCCAAAGTACGTTCGTGTATGTATGGGCGGTAGACGTGTACTCGTGCAGCGCTCACCGATGCGTATGGGCACGATGTTGACCTCGAAGTGCTCCTTGACGGAGATGCCGCCGACGGGCGGGCGGTCGCGGCAGAACACGCGCAGCGCCGCGCGGCGAGCGAGCGGCGCGCGGCCCGACGCCGCCTGCGGCACCAGCACCTACACCAAGCACTGTCATGTTATCTCTTATACATGTAATTTCTATAGACCATTTTTATTATCGAAATCTCAAAGGTCAAGTTAACATGATTAAAACACGATGCAGGCAATAAGGTCAGGAATATCGTCCCTGAATTGGTGGTACTGGCGTAAGTAAACCTCTCGCAGGATGGACCGAAAATAGTACACCAATAGTTTAAAATCTATCGTCAATATTATGAAAGAATTGTAATAGTCTTAATTAGTTCCACGCACCTCTGGGAATGGCTCATTCGGCAGCAGGTTAGTGACCCGCACGTATCCCACCTCCAGCTGGTGCTCCACGGAGTCATCAGACCTGGAAGTCTTGGTGTATCTGCAGAATTTAATATTAAATAGACTATTGTACGAAGACGCGAGATTTTGTCATTCTGTCTAAAGATATCACGTTAAATTGATTCCGACGTTTATATTATATAAATATTTAAATTAATGGATTAAATTTTTAAATTTACTAATTATTGTTCTGGCACATTCCAATTCTGATGTCCAGACTAAACAAACAATGCAGTTGCTTGTAACTATTCGAATTAGCGCCGACCCTCTAAACGTAACGCGCAATAAAATTAGAGCAATTTACATCCACGTAGGCTCTTAAACTACAATTACGTAACACAACAACAGATCACGAAACGTAAAGCCTAGCCTAGGTCATGTTAGCCTTCATCTTATATATTCACATTACGAATATTTTTTTTCCACTTGCTGCTTTGTCTCTTTCTATCATGAAGTAAAAAAAATAATGTATTCCATTTATCTATTCTTCACGGAATTTTTTTTTTGTATAATTCCGATTTTCCGATTTTTATATACATATATTGGATTTATGACGATTATTGTTAGAAGTGGAAGTTACAAGAAGTTAGTGAGCAGCAGGTCTGCGATGCCGAGCTGTCCGTCGGCGTCGGTGAGGCGCCAGCGCGCGGACTTGAAGCAGATCTCGTTGTGGCGGTGCGGGGGCGCGTGCGGCGCGCGCACGGCGGGCGCGGCGGAGCGCGCCTCGCGCCACGCGCGCACCATCGCGTCCAGCTCCTCGCCCAAAGACCACGCCGCCTCCTTGCACTCGTTCACCTACACACGTACATACATATAAACTATTAATAATTATTATAACACTCAATTTTGGTTGTCTTAACCGCGTACTGCAAAACAGACACTCAACAACAAATTAAATATAGATAAAATAATGTATGAATGATGTAATCTGTACTGGAGAATATTCTACCTACATTTTCGCTGTAACACCCAAGTCTTCGGTAGTATAGTGGTAAGTATCCCCGCCTGTCACGCGGGAGACCGGGGTTCGATTCCCCGCCGGAGAGAACTTTTTGTTTCTTTTTAAACTTCAGATATATTTTTTTAAGTTAAATACATACTTAAAAAACTTTAATTATTGATATTTAAATTTTTTAAATAAAAATATTAAAAAAATTGTCACAAAATATGTTTTTAATCAAAATACAGTACAGTCAAACACACATACCTGATCATCCAGGCTCTTGAGCTCCGCAATCGCAACCGGGTCGTGGCCGGTGATGGACCTGTTCTTCAGATAGTACTCCTTCTCCAGCCGACGCAGGCGCGCAAGTGACTCTCTCACCTACGCACAAAAGTTCTCGCCACGTTAATCATAAAACATCAAAAATCAACATAACATAAGATTGTGGCAGGACTCTCTCTCCCTCCCATTAATCTTATATAGCCCATACATTTTAAGACGGTGCCGATAGGTCAGAAATCTATAACTGGACCTCCACTATACTATATACACATACATACTATATATACTTTTTGAAGTCAGTATGTGCAGTTTTTGTTACAATTATTGTAATTTATAATAACTACAGGATTATGCTCTTAATGAAAAAGATTGTAAAATAAAAATTTTAAAGTAGATTTGTGTACATGAGTCAATTTTAAATACCATTTGGAAATACCTTTACTGAAATAAAAATCGACCAATTTAATAAATTAATTTGTATAACAAAACACCGTAATCGTTTATCAATAGAATACTATTTAAACAAAATTGTAATGCAAGATAAATATATATGATAATATGATCATTCAATGTCTTGAAATAAGCGATAAAAATAGAATCGATTCTACAAAGTTCGCAGTTATCTCATCGAATGACGTAATCAGCGCCGCACCACATTCTACATTTTCTGCGTAACACTCAAGTCTTCGGTAGTATAGTGGTAAGTATCCCCGCCTGTCACGCGGGAGACCGGGGTTCGATTCCCCGCCGGAGAGAACTTTTTGCATCTTTATTTAACATAGCAGTGTTGCTTTACAAATTTTTATACATTTATATAAAAAAAAATTGTTTTTATTTTACCCTACAAGTTTTTATGAAAACATTTTGTCTCGTTGAAAATACATGTCCGGAAAGTTTTATTCTGCTAGTAACTATAACGTTATAATCTATCTAATTTAAGTTATAATTTTGACACCTCACAGAAGGGATAGGGAAGTGGATAATTGTTAATGAATCTATTCGATGTTCGATTATTATTATAGAACTTGGTTTGTATCGATAGTTTTATGGTTAAAATTTGTTTTGTATTGTAATCAGTATGGATTACAATACAAAACAAAGTAAATTTTTTTTCTACTAATTTAATAATATATTAATAATTTACAAATTTCAACTCGGTGAGTATTTTTATTCGGTCAGTCAGCCTGTAGACCAATCAATGAGTTGACAAATCATTAGGTACATAATGTTTTCACTATAAATTGTGTTACAGATAATTACGAATAACTTTATACTTACAACAAATTATATACTTATCTAAATATTATATATTGTACAACTTATTCTAGACATTTAGATTCAAAATATATTTATGTGGGTAGGGCTGACCTGCGTCTGCAGCTTGTGTATGAGCTGTCGGTGGTCGCGGTCCTGGTGCAGCTGCAGCTGGAAGCGCATGCGCGCGCGCCGCTCCAGCGCGCGCCGCCGCTCCGGCTCCACGCGCAGCACCACGTTGTTCACCACGTCGAGCAGCATCGCGTACTGCGATGACACAAAATATGCACACATTCACTAAACGATCTAGATATCTTCGTATGGAACATTGGTAACAGAGAGCCCTGTCACCAAGACAATTATTTGTGGAGAATGAAACCTGACAATGTTTCGGTTGTCGTCGTAAACATAAATCTAAGAAGTTCAAAGTAAAGTACTCATAAATTGACACCCCCTGGGCCCCATATTTTTAAAGTTCGCAAGCAAAACGTTCCTGTTTTATTACAGAGATCAATAGTATTTATACTACTCTCGCAGTATTCTGTTGCGCGGATCATTCACCTGCAGTGAGTTGGTGCAGACGTCGAGGTCGTGGTGCATGAGCGTGAAAGAGTCGTAGGGCTGCGGCGGCTGCGCCCAGCCCGCGCCGCCGCCGCCGCTGCTCTCCGTCTCCTCGTGCGTCACGTAGTAGAACTCGCACGCGCACCGCGACACGATGCGCTGCAACTGATAACACAAAGAAAAACAAACTTTACTAACAATATGCTCACGACTTATGGAATCAACAACTTAGAAGTTGTCACCTTTAAACTTCCGAGTTTAAATAAAAATAATTATTTTCAAATTTCAAATTTTTTAATCAAATTTTAGTGTTATTAAATAAGTTGACTGACAATTCTACTATTGTAATAAAATATGTATTTTAGGGTAACACAGCGGAGTTTTTTCTTTGCAAATTCCATGTATGTAAAAATTATTTGTCCTACCTGCGCGAGCCCTGCGTCTGCACTGGGTCCGACGGTGCGCCCGATGACGCCGCCGGCGGAGTGGCCGCTACCCACCAGCCGCGGCACGTCGGGCAGCGCGCTGATTTCCGCGCCCGCCCACCGCTCCTCGATCTCCTCCACCGACACCCACTGGATGTTCTCTGGCAATTATATTATAAAGTATTTACAATCAAAAGTCTCAATTCATTTTAATACAGGAGCCAAGATGTGTTATCATATTTATTCCAACCATACATATAAACGGCAAGGAAGGACACTCAAGATGTAACCATTCTTCAAAGACTGGCTTAATTAATCTGTTATAAATACTATATAATCTCAGAGTGCAAGTCAACGTAGCATCTACGAGCTATGAGTTGTACGAGTGTCGTTACCGTCGAGCTGGTCGCGGTCGGCGGCGCTGACGGTGGCGTAGTACTGCATGGCGGAGAGCGCGCCGCTCCAGGCGGTGGCGGCGGGCGCGCGCCGCACGCGCTGCCGCACCTCCGCGCGCGCCGCGCACAGGATCAC
>DWTW01000232.1:0-18496 GCA_018246275.1 Papilio slateri
ATCCAGATATAGGCAATCACGATATAAATGTTTATTTTTTTAAATTAGTAATCGCCAGCCACATGTGCGCTGCTTTCATTTAAGTTTTTATTTTAGAAATTAGTTTCGCAAAAAATATCGTAAAGTCATCAGCGACTCGAACGATTTAGGTAACATATTAACGTATTATAAACAAATCAAGTCATTAATTATATTGAAGCGAAAATAAAAAATTGAGCGCCATGTGCGCAAACAGAGTGAGAGGGAGACAAAAAAATCTGATGCGTCCTTTTTTATCCTTCTCGTACATCTTTCAATAGAGCTTCCTGGTATTATTAATGTAACTACGTGATTTGTATTATAAGGGAATGTCTCATTTTTGGGACTACTATCATTCTGATGTGAAATATTTATTGCGGCAAATCAGTTCAACCTTTGCCTGGCGACGCATCATGCGTCATGCGTGTATCTCTATTAAAGAATCTATTAATATAATAATCATGATAATACCATATTTTGGTTTATTTACTTTCATAAACTATCCTTTTATGCACATTTTCTGCACACGATGTTTCACATCTGCACCGCGTCCTGCGACATCTCACTTTTTTGTAACCAAAAAAATTTTTTGCTCGACAATTATGACATTAAGTTAAGTTAAATGTGTTACATGGTAACTTATTATTCAAAACCTGACTCCGCAAAGTAAAAAGTAAGTTCTTAGATAAGCCAAGAAGACCGGAAGTGGTGCTATTTTGCAAAGAACACTATCCTAACTTAAGAGGAGAGATCAGTAGGATATAATTAACTTGTGTCAATTATTACCAATATGGGTCAATA
This sequence comes from Papilio slateri, assembly GCA_018246275.1. NCBI lineage: Eukaryota > Metazoa > Arthropoda > Insecta > Lepidoptera > Papilionidae > Papilio > Papilio slateri. The sequence continues at coordinate 820 of DWTW01000232.1, forward strand.
AAATATTTAAAACAATTGACGTCAAGAACACTACGCTTTTTGACGATAAAATGATTTTTTAATCACTTTAATCCTTTTTTCAAACTTATTGAAAATGATATTTAATTCGGCTAGTTACAAATTGTTGATGCGATTTATTTTGCTACACATTTAAAAAATATACTATTTACTTATTGGCATATATATGTTGGATTGGATGAAAATAATTTCGTTTCGAATTTAAACGAACATTGAATGGTCACCCTAGTTTTGATAGATTAATTATGGCCGGTGTAACTCATGAGCGCCATTTGTCGCTCGTTGTCAAAATAGAGGATTATCGGAAGAAACTCGACTCCTCCTCGTAGGCGGGCTGCGTACTTTATCATTACGTGATATTTAAAATGAAACTAGCTGTCGTTGTGATGCTTAACAAATGAATACGTGACGACAAACCTTTTTTATATACTTGTGTTATTAGTTTCAGAAATCAATTATAAAACATACACATAATGAAAAATATAGTTTTCTCTTGTTGGCGTATCACGCAAAAACTAAAACAATTTCGAAGAATTTTGATACAGAGATAAATTGGACCTTTCTAAATGCTACCATTAATTTATACTAATGGTGGATTTTGATTAAAATTGATACATCTTAGAGATAAATGAAAAAGTTCTTGTTACTTGCAGTAATTGTGCGCAAACGAAGTTCCCGGAACCAGTTTGAAATGTATTGTTTTTTATTATCAGCCCACCGGAACAAAGCCAGCAGCGGGCGGTGGCGCGGCGCCGCGACGTGGCGGCCCCGGAGCCTTGCCCCGCGCTGGCGCAGCCCTACGCGGCCGAGCCCAGCGCTTGTGGCCCTCTCTACGCGCACGCGCATACCGTGCGGTAAGCACATCCTTTTTAACATGCCTTTATTAACCTTGCTTTTATTATTCATTCATTATCACCGTTAGCGTAGTGTGGTTATTCATCTATAGTATCATGTAACGAAATCCTTCAATGTAATGACTCTTAACAGTGGTAGGGCACCTTAGTGGCGCTTTGTACTTATGGGCCGCCTCGACCGGTAATCTCCTGACTGAACACAGAGTGTTTTCCTTTCCATCCCTCATCTTTCATTTATCTGTCCTCTTCTTTGGTCAGCATAAAGGCGGGCAACGCATCTGCAACTCATTTGTTTGTTGCAGAGGACTGTGGGTAGCGGTAGGCACTTAACCTCATCCACTTGCTCGTTTAACAATAGCAGTGCTTTCTATACTTAGATACGATACACTGTTCCGGAGTTCCAGTTGCATCAGATCATCAGGTGACTGGGATTAACCCGTTTGCAGAACTATTAGAATTATTACATTTCCCACGTCAGTCACTTCGTGTGATAGGTCCAGATATTTCGTCTTTTTATCTGTTCTGGCAAGTATGAGATTTTGATTAGACGTTATTTTTTGTAATGTTGTATGTTTTCTGTTTTTCCTTAGATACCAACCACACGCGGGCCCCAATAGTACGTACAGCGCTTACTACGCCCACAGATAGATACAAGATTTACGCTAAACGCTGAAGAGGTTTGTGATATAGTATATTTATATAAAATATCAACCGCTAGGTGCTGTAACAAGAGAGAAGATGGAAAGAAAGTGAGTGGGAGGATCCTTTTAGTTATATGAAGACCAATTTCAACACGGAGGGATAGAAAAAGATAATGATTTTCCAGTTTGCATAATCCTGATAATTCTTTTGCCCTAAAAACCTCCATAAATTTACGCGTAAGCGATAGTTGGGTATGGGACTTGCTACCTTATTTTCCTCCTAACTATATCTAGTAACATTGTATAAGTTTTTACTATTAACTCTTACACACTTATTTTTCGACTAAATTCGTCATATTTGGTAGAGTCAGCAACGACAGCTGTTGCACGAATAGGTCGAGATACTGGCAATAGAATTACGAAGCGCCGCAGGCTCTATTTTCTTCCTAACCCTGATGCTTGTCCTACACACAGACAGGCACGTTGTTACGGACGTCGTCGTAGTCAACATAGAGTGATACGCTTGCCGGTTTACCTTTTACTATCAAAAGAATGTTCAAGCAAGAGTTAGAGTTCGGACACACTGTGGTTATTCAAAGCTTTATCTTCTTTACCTCCTTTTCATACACCTGTATCGTCTGTCTTTCTAAGACTATCATACCCAATTTTCACTTCACAACAAAATCTGTTAATCTTAGATAAGGAATTTGGCATTCTCTGATATTTGAAATAAAGTTATTTATTGCTGTAAAAGTTTTGAATCATTCAATTAAGATTTATTTATTGTGCAATTTTATTACAAATTGGAAATTTAAATGTGCGGTGACTTGATCTTGGACTGATTTGTATTAAAGAAAAAAATACGTCGATTTTTTAAATAAAATCGCGGAAATTTTGATTGTCTCCGTGTTCGTTGCCACGATGTGTAGAAACACAACGAATTATAAAAAAATCGTCGAAAATTAAAACGATAATGTTATAATGAAGTTACCAAGATACCTTCTCTCTCACGTTTCTACTGTTTCTACACTCTATCAATGAGATTAATAAAATAAAAATGTATAAGTTTCTTTATAATTAATTGTTTACTACTTGTACTTAGAAATTAGGAAATAATTTGTATTAATATTACTTAATTTTCTTTAACATTTCATAACTTAGATATATCACGTTCAGGTAATACATTTTATATAAGTTACTTAAGTTCTTTCATTTGTACATATAGATAAATGTTGCTTAACCTCTGGAAAATTAAATTTAATTCTACTTTATTTATGTCTTTCGTAACCTATGACAATGTAATTTTGATTTGATCAAGAAGGTTAGGCAACGTTTATCTGTATAGAATGTTACCAATATTCTTGTTAACTATAAATCTAGGAGTAACTTCATTAGATGCATTCAAATTCATTTTAAAAACAAATGAACGTGAGTGCAAACCAGTCAATGCGCCAAATGTAACCAAAGAATATTTATGAATAATTAAAGATTTGGTAAATATGACTGTATATTTATTAAAATCTAGAAAATAAAATTGAATATACAACAATTGTCTTTTTCATTTCTCTTTTCCTAAACTATCTTAATTTACACCTTATGTTCATCAAATATTTTATAAACAAATGTTTTTACACTAATAGGAAAACTAATAGCAAAACTTTACACTAATAGGAAATAGTACTGCATTTGTTGTGGCAGGTTTTCAATTTGAGGTGTCCTATAGTGGGATTTCTCTGCAATTGTGTACGTCATCACATGATTGACTGTAGCCGCCCCGGGTTCGACCTCATGGTCCACGTATATTTTAGATGAAATAGTTTCTTCGAATTCTTCTCCTACTAATTCTGGTTCGGGCTCCATATAGTCATCAAAAGGTATTACGTATGAATTTGATAGAGGCTCCATAGAACAATAGGGACCGTAATATTCCATAGGGTTATACGATACCGCGTCGTAGAAGGTTTGTTTCTGACTAACCGGCGGCGATGGGATTTGTGTTTCGTATGGTAAGTCGTAGAAACTGTTGTAACTGGAATATGGATCGATATAATGTACATGATTGAACTCTACGTTTATTGGCGTATGTATATCTTCCAAATCAATCATATTAGATTGTGTATCATTTTCGGAAAGATTAAGAGAATATATTGGACATGTATAGTTTTCTGAGTTCTCAATTTGTACATATTCGCAATCGTTTTCTTTTGTAAGCGAATCTTGAGTGCAGTTCTTCAAATCACAAGCATCCTTCAAAATTGATGTCAGTTCCCTTGCTTGCTCGTTAGCTGCGACAGCTAACTCAGATAGTATTTCTGTATCAGGAGTAAATTCGATACCATATTTGTCAGCAATCTCTTGAGCCGACATCATCTTATCAATAGCTATGTTTTGGTATTCGTTGTTAGATTTGATATGCTTCAGAAGTCTCCAAACTAGCTTAGTGCTATCCATGGGAGTATCGAGAGATCTCTTTTTTCTTTTGTTGTTATCCTCGGCATTATTATCGGTGATACTCAAAGCATATGTGAGGAGATTCGCCATTTCACTTTGTATGGCATTTGTTATTGATGTTGCCATTTCTTTGATTTCTTCTAACTGCTCCTCAGGTGATTTGTCAGAGTTAACAACTTGAGCCATTGACTCAGTTGATGACGAAGGAAATAAATCAGTATCAGGTTCTAGGAATGTATCTGTCCAATGATCTTTTGATTCCTGTGAATCTTTTTCTTCTGCTGGATATATTTCAGTGATATTTTCATGTTCATTTATATCGATGTCAGCATAAATTAAAGTACTCTGTAAAAAGACATTTATGATTACAATCAGCTTATATATTTGTTTTTTTTAGTAAACATGTTTTTTTTGGGATTAACGTAAGACGGCCGCGCTAGTTACTGAAATTTGCCACATTATTCCAGTATAAGAAATGTTGATACATAAACACTTGAGGAACATATGTTCCCTTCTGCTAGAGGATTGGTTTAAGAAGTTCGCAAGCTTTTATTGCTATAATACTTATGTTAAAGTAAACATTGAATGGGTATTAATTATTATATATATTTACCTGTACTAATAATACTAAAATAAAGTGGAAGGGCGTCATGTTGAACACAATGTGATGCTCTTCCCTACCTCGTATGCTTTATATATTGAATTATCACTTAATGAAGTAACAGTTTGGTTAATACGGTAGTTGTGATAATGGTGTCGTTCGATATGGAATTCTTGCTTCAGTTGAAAATTGTGTAATATTACTACATTAGTGTAGTAATGTAATGTAACTATTGTAGAGTTATAATACAATATTATATTTATTTGTAAACAATAAATAATCAAACACGTGCATGTATTTTTTACAATTGAGAAACGATAGCCTATAACGGACAGTACGATCGAATATACATTAGTTTGTATTGATCCGATCCGAACGTATTTGCAGTTTTCTTGAAGGGGGAAATCAAAGATTTCCATGTAAAGACAATACTGATAGAATCACAGGTAATCAAACTAAAGTTATTATATGTATTACATTTGCAATAATCTATAATATGTTTCTCTTGGACACTGTAGCATTTTTATGATAAAAAAATTATTCATATCGGTATAATTCATTACCATTTATCGTTTACCCGTTAGCAGCAAACAAGTCTTATATCTCTATAATGTTGGTATAGATGAGCAAATAATCAAGCATCATGTGTCGCAATGCCATATAAAAAAAGAAAAGTAGCCAATTTGCTTTGGAGTCTTAGGAACGCATAGCAAACTTATGAAGGAACTTTTTTTTGGGCCAGAAACCTTCAAGTACGTCTGCAGAACAGCTCATAAATGTTTCATCGTAATCGAATTAATGGTTTAAGAATACATGGAGAACAAAGAACAAAAATTCATTTTTATTTTTATAGAGAAATGAAAAAAAAACATTTAATATTGGATTCAGTAACAGTGATAATGTACGATGCAAAGAAACAAGTAATAACCAAAAGTGTAATAAGTTATTCATTTATTTAAATAAAAATTAAACATACTGAGGTGATATTGGAATCAATTCGGAGTATCGAGCATATGTTGGGTGAGGTGGTGATGATGGTGGATATACAGGAGTAGGTGGTGATGGAGAATGATAAGAGGGAAGGATTGATGGTTGAGGATATTCAGCTTGAGCGAAATGAGGTTGAGGATAGACCGGTTTATATGGCCAGGGTGAATAGGAAGTCGGTACAGGTGCTAGCTGTTCAGGATAACCAGGGTAGGGGGTAAGAGTTGGATAAGTATATGGGGGTGTGTATGGCACTCGTGGTGGGGGTACCGCTGGTGGTGGATACTGTGGAATGGGTACATACGCATGGGTAGGAGGCGATACATAATGCGTTGCTACTGGGACTGAATACTCGGGTAGTGGTGTAGACTCTTGCTGCGGATAGTACGGAGTGGGTAGTGTAGGTGGGGGTGCTATTGGCGGATACGGTGATAATGGTGGAGGGTACGCGAATGGGGGTGCGGGTGGTGATACATATATGACTTGCGGTGATGCTGGTATGACAGGTAAATAAGCCGGTGAGTAATATTGTGAGTCGTAGGACAATGCTGGCGTATACTCAGGTCCACTGGCCGATTCAGAGCTCTGACTCTCTGAGTTTGCAGAAGACTTCGGCTTTGGTAGTAAAGCTGGAAAAGAATTACTGGGTTTACTATTTTTCTTAATTTTAAATAAACCAGAGCAACAGATGCCAAGTGGCGATGTGATCGAAAGATGGTACGCACTAGTTTAGCATTCGCCTATTAACACTTTTCCTAAGGTACATCAAAATTGGAAGGAAAATCAGACGCTGGCAACTTGTTCTATACCCTTGCTGTACTCACAATAAAGGAAGAATCAAATCGATTCATACGAACATTAGTCTATTCTCTCTTAGCTTCAAGGTACTCCATCCATATTTATCACACTATATTATGAGCTAGGCTATAAGAGGTGATATACAAATTATATTGGTTTATGAAATTTAAATGAATAAATTAATAATATTGTTTAAATCAAAGATCAACTTACATGATGAGTACAGTGCTTCGAGCATCTGATTCATTCTTTCGTGTAGTGACGACATCTGAAATTAAATTTTTATTATTTAAAATACACTTGATAATTAAGTGGTACGGTAATCCGTTTAAGAATCAAAAGAAGCCGAATCGAAAACTGGATACCGATCGATTTTTTATAAAGACGCAAAGTCTGTAACGGACTTATCACTTGTCCCTGTACTCGATGTAGGCGCTTGTGAAAAGTGGATTCGAGCAATGGAAACCAATCGTTATTGCCACTTCAGACTCTTTAAAATACGTTTGTACTATAGTTGTTTAATCGCCAATAGCCTAATGGTTAAGGGTGGTGACTACCTAACATGAGGTCGTCGGTTCGAATCCGCCATTCGACTACTATCCTGAACCGTGTCCTAGCACAAGCTGAAGCTTAGTTGGAATGGTTAAAATAAATATTAGTAAATTAATTAAAAAAATCTATATTTAAAAAAAGTACCTCAGATTTGGTGTACCTTCACGTTGGTGCGAATACCAACCATATTCGTGGTCTCAAACTAAATTTGATCCTTGTATTATTTTTGTTAGCGGCTTCTACTTGTTTTTTATAGCATAAAAGGGAGCAAACGAGCAGCGGGTCGTTTACTATTAAGTGATCACCGATACCCATGAACATCACCAACAACTGCAGATGTGCCGATCTTTAAGGAATAAATACGCTCTCTTCTCAAAGGACCCTAAGTAGTATTGTTTTTTTTTAAATGCCGCTTCGGGCAGATCTTTCCATAACGCGGTTCTGTTAGGTAGAAAATTACGCGAAAACCGCACTGTAGTGGAATGCCAACCATCAAGATTGTGTGGATGGAATTTGCAGCTCTGTCGCGTTTAGACACAACAAAACTCAGCACTTTGTTGAATCATATTTTAACACAAAATGCCATCTATTGGCACAAATCTGCATTATATTAATTATATTTTAATTAAACTCATACGTTAAGGGGAACATAAACATTAAAATTTGTTTTGAATCATTGAAAGATTTAATATAGAAAGATATCTCACCTGTGTCTGTTGCAGTTTCTGACATGTCGTTGTCGGAGTCGCATAGGTTAGACCTAAGCTCAGAGCACTCAACTTAATCATTAGTTCCAACATTTTCGTTGTTCCGAGTTCAGTTGTTACTTGACCGACTGTTAGTAATATCTTAGGCTAGACTACTCCATGCCTTTTACAACATTGGACCACTGCGTGCTCTCATTACTGATATATAAATGAAATTATTCTCTAATCTGAGCATAAACGTGATGAGACGAATAAATAAGTAGAGAAATGTTACGATAAGATTTATTGATAAAAAAATATAGATAAGGACCGTTGATGATGCGTGAGGATAACTAAATTATTTAATCTTATATGGACGAGTTAATAACGCCAAAACATTCATTAACATAGATTATAATAGGTTTACTCAAATCTAACTAGATGTCGCTAAAAATATTTTGAAACTCGGTATCTTTATGTGATGTTTCTTATAAGAAAAGAGTTTCCGTTTCTTATTTTCCAATCCGGTAACATTAAAAAGCATGGGTATGGGCCCCATCCTTCACCTAGTTACTCTTAATGAGATCTAGACTAAATTTCCTCTGCGCTCTGTCACTAAACGGCAAACAGTGACATATTAGTCACTAAACTTATTTTACTTACACATATATGAAATAACTTGCAAGAATTTGAGTTCTATAGTATAGCAGGCGGGATTCTAGTGTACTAATAATACTACACAGACGCAAGTCGTAATCCAGGTGAATGTATGTTTAGCTTATCAAAAATAACCTCTATGGCTAATATGAATAAAGATAACGCGGTGCCCAGTACAGATAGTGCTAGGAGTGGAGCGATGTCACCGAACTTGACGCGCTCAGCTAGTAACGCAGCTCTGCAGGGCGGCGGTCGGATCCGAAGGTTGGACACCAGTCTCTTTGCCAGTCCCACCTCGGTTACCCACCCGCCCTTGCAGCGGAGGTATTCAAACCATTGCCCGCGTTTGGTTGTCGTCACCCATCCTAGGGACTAAAAATAAACAAATGAAATATATGAACTATTTGGGTGGACAGAGTTAACCAAAAATTCGTTTTGACTTACATCGGACAATAAAAGAGACCAAGAATCAAACAGTTGTGATTTTTTAAAGGCAAAAAAAAACATTCAAAGACAAAAAAATTACCTCTGGTATTGTGTCGACGTATTGCAATTTACAAAGCTGATCATCGTTAAACGTTTTGAGGTAGGGATAGAGCTGGTTGTACTCCGTGTGGTAGGCGGTGTGGCCTCTCCTGATGAGGTCCACGCCGCGCTCTATGTCCACGTAGAATCGGGACGTTAGCTTCTTGCTCTTCAAGTATTCCAGCTCATCCCAGTTGGTTTCGACCTAGGTAACAGATAGTTATTTATTTTTATAACTTAAAGCTATGTAGACCTACTCATAGTGAAGAACCGTCAATGATGAAACAATATACTCTACTTAATTTCTATTGAATCAACTTAAAGATTGTTCTAAGTATTGTATATTATGATTAAAATGACTTAGCAACAGAAGTAATAAACCTTTTATTTATAAGAATAGATTTATAAGATTTAAAAACCACAACATCCTTAAATTAAGCGAGTATAGAATATAGATCTGGAATTAGCAAAATATGCTCTGTTTAGGCCGCTACATCCAGTTACGCGCGCGTTTCCTACTTCTATAGTCATAGAGTCTTGTTAAATTATGTATTAAGTATGTATAATAATGTCCATATATTCGCTGTGTTGTCGATGTATTTCAAATTTTGCATTTAAAAAAATCTATAGGTTTTTTTTAAAATGCGTTATTACACACTTAAAACGTAATTTAACAAGGCTTTGAGATATAATTTTCTTCGATATATTAATATCAGACATCCCTAGCGAAAACGTAGCAAAAAGACATAGTTTGAAGCAATAAACAAATACTTAGGTTCCTTCAAGAAGAGAGCGCACTACTTCCTTAAAGGCCGGCAACGCATCTGCAGGTCCTCTGATATTGTAGATTTTCATGGGCGTCGGTGATCACTTAATATTAGGTGACCCGCCGTTTGTTTTCGCCCTTATTTTTTATAAAAAAAATAGAACTCACATCGAACATCAAGTACCGCATATAATCGTAGTCCTCAGACGCGATGGCGTATCTGGAGTCGGCGAGCGCCCGCAGAGAGTCCGGCCCGCTGCGGCCGGTGCTCATAAGGTCCGATACTATAGCGGACGTGTAGTATGCGTGGATCAGCATCGAGAATACCGACACCACCACGAATGTCCATCTGCCAGACGCGCCCTCGGGGACTGCGCTTGCGTCTATTGAATCAAAAATATATACCATTCAGTGTACTCTTATGATAATTTCCACAGCAATAATCTGGCTGGATATAACTGCAATAATGTATAGTGTGTCCTCTTTTCGATACTTAAGTCAGACACTGGATAGTTGTTTTAATTGGCTCAATAAGTATTTTATAGTTAAAAGTGGCAAACGAGCAACATTTTGTTTTTTAAACATTTAGTGGTTATACAAGCGCTGTATGACTGATCAAGGAGACCAGGAGAGGAGAGGAGGAAGAAACGGGGACTGCTGCACCTGCTTTATTGAACGAAAGGAAAAAAAAAACATTCTTCACGCCTGTTGTAATAGACTGGCAATAAAATGTTTTGAATAATTAACACTGTAATCCAAAGTGGAACATTGCCATAATTGTGTGGCAAGTGGTAATGGGCCGGCCGACATTGCTTGCAGAACGGATGGCCGATGGGGTAGAAAGGTCGTAGAATGGCGGCAACGTATAGGTCGATACAGCGTACGTGGGCCACCAAAAGATGGACCGGTGATCAGGTCAATGTTGCGGTAGTCAGGATAAGGACGGCTGGGGATCTATGCGTCCATTATCAGTGGACAAATATCGAATGACCCGAGAATTAACACTAAATGTAAGTAAGCAAATTTTAACCTAGTAAAAATTCGCAATATTGCTGTCTCTTTATAAGCCGGTAGAGATAAAAGGGAATTATTATTATAGCTTTATTTGTCACACATACATATTTGAATATCTATTAAATGTTGTAAATTTTATGTTACTTTGTGATGCATGATGCCCTGAGGGTAAAAGCCTCCTTTATTTTCTTCCATTTCTCTTTGCAGGATGCAATGCTCATCCACTCTTTGCCTGTACATATATTCTACAAGATCATCAGTCCTTTATTTCCATTGTCTACCCACTTTTCTTTCGCCTGGCGACCCTAACCATTTTGTTCTTGACCTGTACCTCTCGCCCTTGTACCGTGCTACGTGTCCAGCCCACATCCATATCTGGCGTAGGCTGAACTGAAGCACATCTGTCAGCTGTGATTTTTCCTTATGTCTACTTGATTTTTGACAAGATTTTATTTTTTACAAGATAAAAGGGAATATGATATGTTAATAACAGCATTACATAAATCAGCAATAATAAATTTTAAATAAGTAATGAACGCTAAATGTAAGTACATTCAATTATTAAAGAAAAGTGATGAGGTATGCTTCGTAAACCTCACGTACCGCGTGTCGGATACTTAAACGATGTTATATTTCGAAGAAATCGGTGCATTACACAACAATGTACAGTCAGCACACGAAGGAAGTTACAACCGAATTAATTTATTTAATTAGTTAGTCGTTAGCCTATTAATCACATCTATGGGATCCCATTATAGTTTAAGAGAGTTTTGGATAAATAAAACAACCCACAGTTTTGAATCAGGGGGCCGACGGTAGCAGCTGTTGCGCGAATAGGCCGGCGAATAGGCTCAGCTGGTGTAGTACCACAACCTCACAGAATAAATGCTCGAAGTAAACGTATTTATATTTCTGTGTTTAGTCTGATGAGTGAGTTACTGGCATTCCGTCGTCTCTTTCTCTCTGTTTCAAACTGGCCGGTGTACCCTTTACCTCATATTTCCCTGATCCTTCCTTCCTCCTGCTCTTCTCTTCCATATCCCTCTATCAGGCGTCATATCTGAATTCACACTCTTCTTACACATGTAGATGACATGTTCACACAATCCATCCACACTTTCTTCGGTCTTCCTCTACCCTTATAGCCAACCTCATATTTTCCTGATCACTATTTCTAATTCTCTCAGAATCACACCTAGAATACTCCTTAACAAAGGCTATTAATTGTACTATCTTTCTTGCTCTGCCAAATCCCTATAATTTGTAATCTTTTCAAAATGTTCAAACCAAGGCTCTGGACTATACCTTGTTGTAAATAGGTGGCCAGTACCGCCATATAAGCACCCTCTTTCTCCACAGTCTTCTTAGCGGTCACTCTCTGCGCTAGAGTCATGATGAGGGCGAAGCCGACGCAGGTCCACCAAACCTCCGCATTGAATGGCACCACGAACATATTGCTACTGCTTTCGCGTTCCGACAAATATGTGAATCCCACACTGTAATAGAGAATAACAAATACTGATAAATATCCAGTAAAGCCGTATTGAAAAAAGTTTAAGATCTCCTACTAGATGGCGTGTTTCTTAATTTTTAAATTATTTTTATACTGATGATCCTATTCAGAACATTGCCACAATATCATAATTTTTTCTATACTGAAAATCGGATAACTTTTAAAACCTTTAAAGAAGAAAGAAGCCTAATTTCAAAAGTGACACGTACTAAGCAACTTATACCAGGCTCTGTTGGGCTCGCTAGATGAATCATGATATTGAAAAAATGGAACAAAATAAATTAATGTTACGTAAGTAATAAAAAGATAAACTTTTACCGCACCGAAAAGGCCATATAGGTAGCGCATAGTCGAGCCGAGTGATGCGATAGGGAAGGATCCGTAGAGACCCACCGGCGAGGTCCGCAGTGCCGCGCGACAGCATTAGTAGCATGCTGTCGTTGTGGATCTCCGTACTCCATAGTTCCGTCGGATATAAAACCTCCCTGAGAAACGTCCCCATGATCTTCATATACACTAATTTATACGGTGGTAGAGTCAGCAGCGTCAGTTGCTGCTGCATTCATGATTCGTTCTGCTGGGAATACTCACAGAATACAAGCGTAAAGTGGAGATATAAGTACTGTCATATCTGGGCAGGCGCAGCCAAATACCAACTCGCGGCGTTGAATTCGGTGGAGAGGCGGCCAAAGGGGTTGATCAGTGACCAAGACCTCAATTAGACTAACTATCTTGAGCATAGACGCAAAGTGGCTAACCTCTGAGAGTTTTACAGGATGCATTTTGTAGAGTGTGCGCAGGAATTACACGAAATAATTCCCTCATCTCCATTCTACCATCGGACATTTAGACATACGGCGGATCTCAATCCTTTTGTCGTAGATATACCGCGCGTTCGATCGAAGCGATTCGAATGTTAGTTCCTTATGCGTACGGCAAGGGATTGGAACAAGTTACCAGCTTTTGTATTTCCGTCCAATTATGACGTGGGTATCTTCAAGAGAAGAGTGAATAGGCTATTACTAAACTAGTGCGTACCATCTTTTGACCACATCACCACTTACCACCAGGTGGGGTTGTGGTCAAGCGTTAATTTATCCATTATAAAAAAAAAGATTCTTGTACTTCAGCGTTTTGTCTGTTGAGTGAAGTGCCACAAGCCTCATCCACTTAGCATCCCATACCCATCCCTGCTTCCCTTCATTTCTTTCTCTCTCCTTTTTCCTACAAGAAAGCTGGCAATGCAACCGTAATTCCCGTAAATGTTATAGATGTGGACAGCGGTGATCGCATAACATCAAGTGAACCGCTTTCTCATTTGTTTTATACATTACCGTAGTATATGATATAGTCAATTTTTCTACAATGATTTTGACACGTAGTTCAAATTTAGTTTTAGATGTGAATTGCTTAAAATTCGCAGGATGATTTACTTTTCTTCCTGGATGTTACTTCGAAAAAGGAATATCACATTCCACGTCAATAGTTTTGAAAATATCGCCATTATCAGTGAGGGGTAAGTCGCTTTTATATATTATATTTAGATCATATTAATTTTATATTAATGGACATAAACTAACTTAGCTTTAAGTGCTTCGATAAGTAGAACCGAGGCTGCGTAGGCGCAGCGAATGCCGGCGTCGTGTTCCGGCATCGACACATCCAAGAGGTAATCTTTGAATGTACCATTGTACCAGTCTTCAGAGTATTGTCCTACCTGAAATGTAATGAAATTACCTAATTTGTTTTACCAGATAATAAAAATATATGTTGCAAAACAAATCTTTCTTGAAGAACTTGAAATCCAGATTAACAGGTTTTTTGGAGCGGAACTTACTTTGTAATTTGATTATTCGACAGCGAGAATTGATAGACGCGTCACGTTCAGACTTATTTCGTTACATGAGAGAGACAAAAGACACAAAATACAAGTTGTTGAAAGAAAGCAACATATACTCTAAATACAAAGAAGTGTTTCGTGCATGTAGCGCATTTTAGTGTGCGTGTCAGTGGCAGTAATTACAATATCGTTTGTAGAATGCCAAAGAAAGAGGTATTCTTAGAAGGAATACATACGGGAGTAGCAATCCTTAAAGGATACTGTTTCAGGTCTAAGCGACGTAGGATTCTCTCGCGTCCGTGTGTAACTTGTAGTCCTGTAGATGGACTCCAATAAGCCCAGGCATGTGTGGACACGCCGTCACGAGGATGCACGTAAACGTCATTATAGAAAATTTGCGAACAAGCTACGGAGTTGGTTTCTGTAATGGAAACATTTTGATTTCTTAATTTCTTATTACAACTCTTGAACTCAACGTGTCTTAATGAAAACTGTTTTTTTTCATGTTTAGATTAGGAATATCTAGGTAAACGGATGCGAACAGCCGCATGCCACGCATATATGAAAAAACAGTGAAGGCATCCGCGCGGATGCGGATGCGCCATGGCGGCGGTCAGGACAGTTATTCGCAGTGTCAACAAGCCGATTTCAACATCCGCGTCCGTTCTCATAGCCCCCATGCGTTGTTGTTGCCCCCATGTTTCAAATGTTTTTTGTTTTGCAAAGTTACTAAGCACTGCTATTATGATTTAGGGAGGAAATTGATATAAGTGATTGTGATTTCGTAAGTTAACATTGCGAATGTTAAACGTTTGACTTGGAGCCTTCGATAACATTACCGTTCAAATTTGTGATAAATCCATATTGTTGGGTTCTTAGTAGAACGACATCCGCGTCGTATCGAGTATTGTGGATGAACTGAGGTATTTCATTTATAACCACCCATTTGTACCATTGAGCGTAGTATTCTGATCGAAGCTAAGAAAAAATATTAGAAAAAAAATGAATAATTAGTTTAACTTTTTTCAATCCTCGATCTTAAACAACTAACTATTCCGTTTAGCGCCAATAGCCCAATGGTTAAAGGTACGGACTACCGAACATTAGTCGTGGGTTCGAATCCGCCACTCGACTATTGTCGTCAATGTCATGAATGAATGAATGTGGTGAAATATTAGTAAATTATTTCAATATTCCACTAATATTTAAATTTCACCATGCCAACTAAGCTTAGGCTTGTACCTGATCACCTTCCCCAGGAGGGCCTGGTAGGTGGCTGGCCGTAAAAAACCGTAACACTAACCTTTACAGTATTCGGTCCGATCGTACTGTGCCGATCCCATATAAGTGGAAAAAGGGTGATGAAATATATACCGTTTTAATTATGTGGATAGCATTTTTGTATTTTTTTACAATCATAATTGAAAAGCAGTAAGCAGTAAGCAGGGCAGGGCACATTGCTTGTACAACAGGCGGCCGATGGGGCCACGAAGTTTTCGAATGACAACTACGAAAAAGCATCTAAAATGGTCACAATGCATAGGACTAACCTTCGTAGATAAGCCTCCTACTAGTTGGACTTACGTTCTGATCAAGGTTACTGGAGTCTTCTGGATGAGAGCATAAATAATCTTTGTGGCCTTGGAAGGCCATTGTATTATGATACTAATGGAAGGTCTAAGGAGAAACTACTTTCTTCACATACATTGTTAAGTACATACCTTTCTTGCAGAATGTTGTGAACTTGGTATGTACAATATTCCGTTGAAGCGATGATCGTTTCCAAGATCTAGGAGAGACGTGTTGCAAGAAAACATCGTGGCCATACCGTAAGTAGACAACTGCTTGGTGAACTTTACGCGATCTAAAAGTTATGATCATTTTTTAAAAAGTTAAAAGACATCAAAGGATTGGCCACACTCACAAGTTCGTATTGCTATCGCAGTTAAATAGTTATGAGATCTCTAGTAGCACCAAGCCAGTGGATGAGCTTCGATTTGCGCATCATAGGTCACAGAGACCATCACGAGTCCAAAGTTTATAAGTTCTAGGTGTTCTTGACTGTACCATATTTATAACGATTATTACTACGGAAGAATAAATGGGGGCAAACGAGCAAGCGGTACACCTGATATTAATATCGGGGGAACCGCTTAAGTGACCGCTACCCATAGGCATCCGTATCAAGCAAATGAGTTGAAGATGTGTTGCCTACCTTTAATAGCCAGAGGGCATTTAATAGACAGGAAAAGGATATTTCTTTATTCTATTCATCTCTTTCCTTGTCCAATCCTCTTCCCCTTCCCATGCTACCCACGAATTAATATGAAGGGAAAGAAGACTGAAATTGGGCCTCCACCAACTCACTCAAACCATTAAGCCCTGATCCTACTAATTCTACATTACGAGTATAATGAAAACACAAACTATTCTTCATGTTATTTCACGAAGATATTTTAATATCGTCGGAAGATTACGTTACATAGATTGTAGAGATGTATCTACGTGCATACATATCCTTAAGTTAAGCTAATAAAACCTTTTTAATTAAACTCACCAACAACCGACCAACAAGTCAGAACTGTGATACCTCGGACTAACTTGAATTTAAATAGATCCACCATAGCCGGTACCAACATTGTTAAATTCATATTCTATATATATATACCTAGTAACTTTAGATAGTAAGATTAAAGTATCGTTCAATATTCAAGGCCTCTTGCCGTTACAAAAAATTACTTTAGCCAAAGGTAAAGTTATTAAAAGGTTAACCACTATTGGTAAATGGAGTAAGGAAACTTTCAAGAGCTGGATTTTAGGGCTTATAGACGACAAATAAATTGCCATCCTAAAACATCGGCGTCTTATATGGAATATGTTTAAAGTGTTCGCAAAATGAATACATAATACTAACGTCCAACCAGTTTTGATGAAAATGACTCCGGCAATGTTAAATTTTGAAATTTCGCTTGAATAATATATTCAATTATAGGTTTAAGGCAATGCAATAAACGGTCGGGTGAATTGTTGAGGTTGTTTCTAGTTTGCGATAATAAATGATTATTATAGGTAACTCGAAAGAGCCTAAAATTATATATTGTGTGTCTACATCACGACCTACATTTACTCGTGCCAAGTACGTACCAGTTATGTTTTTCATTATTTATGTTAGGTATTTCACTTTATATCAACACTCTTTCTCTGTTGTATTTGTTGTGGGTTGTACAGGATACTAGAGCCAGAGACATGTCAATTCATTTTATAATTATTTACGTCAATCATCTTGTAAACATAGGTTATTTTGTTAGGTTGAAAACGAAATTTTACTATGTACCCATTTTTAATTATTAAGTCTTTGCATTTCATGTAGTCTGTGATTTACTATGTTCAAATGAAAATGTTGCCCGTGCAAATTATGTAAAATAATATAGCATTTATATTTTAATACTTTATTAACACATCTTTCATTAAATTAATAAATAATAAATTTACAATATTAATAGGAAATTGTAACAATAAATCTCTTGTAACAAATGCATCAAATCATTTGGATTATTGTTACAAAAAAATAATTTCAACTAAAAACTTATTAATAATACGGACTACCACAGTGGCATTTAGGTAATTCGATAGGTTTTGGTTCTAAGGTCACGGGCACGGGAGGTGGGACCATGAACGCTGTCATGGGTATACCTGGAGGTGGAGGTGGACAGCATGGGCACGGAGGTGGCGCTGGCGGGACTAGTGATATCACTAGAGGCGCCGGCGCAGGAG
>DWTW01000233.1:0-18452 GCA_018246275.1 Papilio slateri
ATATGGAAAAGAATAGGAAAAGGAAGCCTCGAGGGAAAATATGTAACGTCACAAGGAATCTATATATTATGTATTGAAGAAGAAATGTTATTTGAAGTACATAATTAATATAGTTTTATTATTTACAATTACAATAATTAAAACCATGATATAAACAGATTTCAAACTGCTACCATAAGAAATACCATCGAAACTCAGGTCAGGTCCGCGGACATACC
This sequence comes from Papilio slateri, assembly GCA_018246275.1. NCBI lineage: Eukaryota > Metazoa > Arthropoda > Insecta > Lepidoptera > Papilionidae > Papilio > Papilio slateri. The sequence goes on from DWTW01000233.1 coordinate 219, forward strand.
GAAACATTACTATAACATACATTCATTAAAATCATCATCAAACCGAATCGTAAACATTAAAAGGTACTTTTAATTATTATTTGGTCTAAGTTGCATATAAATAATGAAAATTATTAAAAAATTTACAAACAACGGAATGTAGACACTAGAAATACCAACGGTGGACTATTAATCACCTAGTATTGGTACACATCAAACATCTCTAGATATAACTGGAATATGGTGGGGTCACATTACATTACAATTATTTAATAATAATAAGAATAGAGGCAGGGCTTAACTCAATTTTACACTACGTAACACTAGGACAAGTTCTTACAATAAATTATACAGTCTTTATACTTTACTTGTAAAGAGATACATGAATCTATATTATAGTGATATACCTATAAGACGAAAATTACATAACACGTGCTCTCTATTAGTCAAGTGAGATTACGAAACTGAACTATATAAATAGATTTTAATTAGAGTATTTAAAAGTTCAAACGGCCGATACTTGTTGGTCGTCGTCTTCGTCCTCTGGCGTGTCGTGATAGTAGTCGTAGGGGCGCGTGACGCCCTCGTGCGAGTGCGCGCGGCTCAGGCGCTCGAGGCGCGCCACTTGCGCGGCGAGCGTGTAAGGCGCCTGCGGCATGCGCGGAGGCGGGACGGGCCGCACACAGCTCGCCGTCGTGCACGAGCCGTGCCCGCTATCGCTGGACGTAGCGGAACCTGTTTTACGAAGCGGCAGGTTCACGAGGGACGTCACGCTACTGCTTTCCGCCGATAAATCCACCGGCAGTGGCGTGGGTGTGTCCGAGTGCGACCTCTCGTGCGCCGCTCGGGCGCAACAAATACCAGGCCCCGTTCCGTCTCTACGATGCGAACACGGCGATGGCCCGGGCGGTGGCGGTCTCGGCTGATGCGGCCGGGTTTTGGCGGGCTCAGACAAAGCGAGCAATTTTCGAACCGCTTGCGGGGACGCAGCGCCGAACTTATTGCCCGCAAAACTTTTCTTACTCTCGCTCGCTGACGACGCGCTGCTAGTCGTCGACAACGAAGGTGACGGATGGCGTCGGCGAGGCATGGCGGGGGCCGGCCCGGAGCCCTCACATTCTAAAGACAGTGCGTGTAGGCGCTCCTCATCTGTTTCCACGTGCATACGATTTAAGTATGCCTTTACGCGTCTCACCATTTGGGCTTCTTCGAACATTTTTTTGGGATTTGGAACATTTGACGATTTTTTCCTTCTTTTAACTGTGACTTGACCTTGTTGCACGCCCGTCGTCAGCTGGTTTAGAGCGACCATAGCGTTAGAAGGCGGCTGCTTTCCTAACTCGAGTAATGTTAAAAGATCGTATGGAGAGCTACACATATTCGTAAGAGTTCTTACTTCCTTAGCGATCATTCTGAGCTTTTCGAAATTGACCATACCCTCAACTTTAGTATCGTTGCCGAGGTGAATAAATGTGAGATCTTTTCGCACCACCGGGTAGAATGGTATAACTGGTGAACGTCCTTGTTCTGTCGTCACTAACTGTCTGTATTTAGACATGTTTCTTGAGGGATCCATGAGCATTTGTAAATCAGAAAACAGCTTAATGTATTTCGTAGGTAATTTTTCCCATGTCAATCTTAACCTAGATACAGCTCCGTGTCCTAATCCCGAAATTATAGCAAACATCGAATTAAAGTTTTTGCATTCTTTACAATGACGAGCCACTTTAATGAACTGTTTTACAATTTTGAACCGTCTAACGAGATTTTGTTCATTGACGACTTCCGTAACGACCCAAAACATTTCCTTGTTAACTAGACCAGCAAATTGCGATAGCATAGGTGTTCCATATCTGCTTTTCAGCTCAAACAAATCGTCGACATACTCAGTACTTTCAATTTGTCTAAATATACAGAAATCCTGTAAAGTTAATTGAACAGCAACTTCGACGGCATTTAGTTGCAAGAAATGAACCACACTTTCTCGCAGAAGTTCAGGCGCCATTTCATCAGGTACTAGGGTCTCACTTATGCCATTAGTTTTCAAATAATATCTAGAACTAAGCCCGATTCTCTCGGCAAGGTTCTGTAACTGGTCTGGAAGACGGTGTTGTTTAATAATGCCGCCCTGTGCGACTGACACTTCACATAAGGAAAAGTTAGAACTGGGATCGGTTATACCAAACTCTTGCAACGTTAACATCACGACTTCTCTAGCTGTCGTTTCCTTATGGACTAAGAGATATTTGCAAGTTTGATCTGCTCTATAAACCTTGAGAACGTGTTCGGGGTAATCCGAGGATTGATATTCATCATAACATATTGATATTAAATCTGGGTTGCTGTGAGAACTATAGAAAGAGGTGCTCGAGTTGGCTTTGTTTAATGACTCAGAATTGGAGAGAATACTGTCATCTGTGTGAATTCCGTCGGTAATAGTATTTTTCGGCAAAATATTCATTTTCATTAGTGCTTTTTGGAGTCGTCTTTTTGGACCGAGCGTCATAAAACCTTTTTGTGATTCTTTTTTGACGCTCATCGGTTGAGGTTTCTTAGTTGGAGATTGAAAAACGGAATTTAGTGTTATCGGATCATCGCTCAGCAACTCGGCTGTAGACAATCGAGCTCTAGGGTCTGTTTGCCAGCGCACCGCACAACCTCTTTGCCGGGGCGAGTTCTCAGGCATTAGCAGCATCTGCTTAAAAGCTAATAAGTTACTTTTAACTGTGATGCTTAAATGTGTAGAACCCGTAATAATTTCCATGGCTTTGGCATGGCTTACGTGTTGGAATGACTGACCGTTTACTTCAAGAACCTGATCTCCTCTCTTTAAACCTACATCTTCAGCTTTTGAGTGTTTTTCAACTTTCAATATAAAAATGCCATACCCTCTTTCGTAACCACCAAGTACTGTGAAATTTAAAGGTTCATCTCTTGAAGATCTCGACAGAGTTACGCTTCTTGTTCGCGCTTTCGCAGAACAGGCTATATTAAGTAATCTCAATTGACTTTCCATTTTCTCGCGTTCTAATGCTGTTTCGAAATTTTCGAGAAATTCCATCATATTGGGATCAGTTTCAAAATCTGTAAAATGATTATTTACCCAAAGTAACACAACTCTAGTAACTTTATCACGATCGGAAGGTTCAGAGAACCAGGCAAGCAATTGTTTAGCAACCACAAGTGGACTTTCTATAAAGGTTCGATGTGTTAGAAGAAAATCTTCAACATATGTTGAATCTCGTGAGTTATCTTCAATAAGCTGAAGCATCAATTGTTCAGGCGTCCCTCTTATGACTACGTGTCCTTGTTGATGTGCCGAGTCTCCAGCAACACCTCTATATTCCGTAACTAAAACTACAACGCCATTCTCATTTTCATGCCTCCGTATATTCTCTTCACCTTGATGCAGAATACGATAATAATCAGTTTGTGTTATACAAACAAATTGACAGTCATCGCATCTCGTCGTCATAACGCCTCTGTGATATAGTTTTTCAAGTGTAGCTTCTGCCATTCCGAAGCTGTCACCAACATTAAGATACTCAATTTCTCCATTTTGATGTTCTATACCTACATGGCCATTAATAAGCACTGACCAAGAATCATGTTCTTCTCCATCGTTCATCACAACTGTTCCGGCTTTTTCTACCACTGCAAAGACCATAACTGCACAAAGGGCTTTACGAACTGTGAGAGTCATATTAGTGAAGGCTTTCAAGTGTTGCGTGAATTCTAACAGAATTTCAATATCTTCATCAGTTCTGTCACTTGGATCTTTTTCAAGACAATCTCTTACAGCATCTCGTACTGTAAGGCTATCCATACTCTCCTCCAAATCCTCTTCCTCATCTGAATCCACTATGGATTCAAGGAGACCTGAAAGGTCTACCTCCATGTCCATGTCTAAAGAACTGTGCACCGAAGTCATGGTGTCGCTGCCACTGTATGCTGAGCTAGTGTCGCTCGCGTTGGAGCACTTTAGTGTGTGGGGATACAGCTCCGGACTGTGACGGCCGCCACGCCCACCTCTCAACATTGTGAAGTTTCTAGCCTATCCTGACTTATGTCCAGCACCTGAAACAAAAAATAAAAACATAACAGCAACATTAAAAGGAGTAGGTGTTTTCTAACATTCATTATTATGATAGAATTAGAAAAAGGAAGCTCAGGATTTTCTCTTTCCCATATATTTTATCTATTTTTGTAACATTCTGATGAGGAAATCAAAATTAAAATTGAGAAGAGAAAGGCATACTTTGTTGTTTTGGGCATGTTGAAAGAAAAGAAAAAGTTACAGTGTAAGTTTATGTAGTCAAAGTGTATGATAGTGTTGGTAGGGGATGTCCTAGACAAACTTATATGAACCAGATTAGTGAAATAGTAACAGTATGCGTGACCTATGAGATGTGACAGGAAAGACACATGGATATCAGTAATTTCTGCCTATCCCCCTGGGTCATGGGTGTAAGTGCTTATTTTTTAATTATTGTAGTTAATATATTGCAAAATTATAAAGTTAAGTTATAAAGGGTGGGGATGTTAATAGGAGTGGGGCCAAATGATTTGAGAGCTTTGGACCAGCGTTGCATTTAAATCAAATGATTTGAAACAGGTGGACATTCCAATTGTCATATTACAGGTAATAGCTTAACAAATTTAATGTTATAACACAATAATTATTTCAAACCGAAATGGTATCCTCATCCTCATTATGTGAATGGCCAATTATCTATTTCAAGTGTGCATATACTGTATACATGTCAGGCAATTTTGCTATAGTATTAGTTAGCCATGTCGGTTAACATAAAGGATGCCACTTTTAAATGGCAAAGAAATTTATGGCTTTGGAGAGAACAAATCATACTGAAAGAAAAGACGGTATTGACAATAAATTAAATTTATACTAAAAACTTAGAAGTCAAACTTCTTTTTAAACATGAGCCAATTAAAGTTTTATTTTATTTCAACTAATGAAGAATATGTTTTGTTTTATTTGGGCTACAAAACATTCATTAAAAATTGAATAAACAAATAATGGTAACTGAATTTAGGTAGTGACACAAGTAAAAAGAAAAAATTTTAATTTAAATTTCAAGTTTGATTATTGTTTTTTTTGGAGTGTCAAGGTCAATTAAATTAAATAAACAACTATTAAATAAATAACTATTATATTTAATTCATTTGATCACATTGCTGCCTTCACCAACAGCACAAATTATAGCAATGGTGTGTTGTTACATTGGTTATCTATAAAGTGAATGATTTTTTTTATGGATAAAGTTGGCAAACAAGCAAGCGGTCCTGATGTTAAGTAACCACTACCAATAGACATCCGCAACAAGCTAATGAGTTGCAGATGCATTATCTACCTTTTATGGACATAGGAGGGGATAGACAGGATATTTCCTTTTCCTTTCCTTAGTAGAAATGGATAGGAAGGGGAATAGGACTAAAATTAGGTCTCCGGCACCTCACTCATCAGATGAAACGCAGAGTACTTCTACTTTACGCCTATCTTCTGTGAGGTTGTGGTATTTCACCGGTCGACCCGGCCCATTCATGCAACAGATGTGGTTGTTGCGGACTCTACCACTGCTTGTTAGTAGAATGTGTCAAACAAGCAAGTGATGCAAGAGATATTATGTTATGTGAGTGTCACAAACACAATCAACAAGAGTTATATTGGGTTGCCAGCTTTTGTGAAGGACAAGGGGGTTAAAGATGAGGTAAAAGAGAGAAGGGGGGATGCAAAGGGGGCCTGTGGGGCCTCATCATCACTTGATAATATACTGTAAGTTCCCTGGTTGAGTCAGCCTAAATGTACAACAGTTGTTGCTGCTCCTGACTCTATTACTGTTAGATTTATACAACTAGTTTTAAACTGTTTTATTTATCATGACATAAGACTTCTGATGATCTGATGAATGATGATAATCATACAGTTGGGTTTTTTGGTGTATTAAATTATCCATTACTCATTCATAAACATTTATTTTTTGGCATATTCCCTTAGTTGTATTACAAGAGCAAGAGAATACAAGAGTCTTTTTTTAATATAAAAATATCTAGAGCCTATCATCAAATGTTAAACTACGCTTTACAATAAATTGTTACATATACTTATAAAGTTCTAAGTAAAAGGTAAAACCTGGACATGGTTTCTTCTTTATTCACCCCAGAAATAAAGATCAACAGGCAGACCTAAAGTAGGTTACTTTGTCTGAGCAAGCCACAGATCCAGATGGTTGTGGTGCCTCACAAGTTGCCGAAAATTGCCCCCCCACTACTAACTCCAGAATTGCCGCATGCTAAGGAATTCACTAAGGAAATAACAATGTTTTTTAAAGTCAGGTGTAGCTGAATGAACTTTTAGGACTAGGAATTGAACCTTGCAAATTTACTAAATGTTGGGTACTGTAAGTAATTATAAAACTAAAAGTAATAATAAGTAATTGTCTATTATTATTCTTTGATTGCTAATGATGATCTAAAGGTGTTTTGCAACTATTACAAAAAATTATGCCCAGTTTTCTTTTAAGGTAACTTATTTAAATTTTATTAATTTTAGGGTCACTGTAAATATAATATGTAATAAATATATTAATGTAGTAGGCCCAAATTTTCGCAGTTACTTCCTACACAGAATCGTCTTGCGCATAGTATAAACGATTTCCTAGCATCTGCAGACACAGGCATAGTTTAAGATAGTTGTGTTATTAGTTTTCCTAATCATAATCACTAAGTATTTATAGAATGGAAGTAAACATAAAGCAAATAATTCAGTTAGGAACCTTCACAATTTCTATTTATTTTGCATTCATGGCGGAACTGTCAGTGCTTCCATGTTGCTTTCTAATTAGTCTTCCACTGAGTGACGCCTATTTTATGTATATCACAGCACAGGACACAAAACTTTAATATTAATTGTAACTTGTTAATATCAAACTACTAAAATTTATATTTTGTAGACACTCAAAGTTCTAAGAAATTTAGAAAGCTACTTTCTCAACGTAGGTACTCGGGAGCCACAGATACAAAACACCCAACTAAAAATAACGATAAACAATAAAATTTATCTATATAACATTACGATATTTATCAGTATAATTTTGATAAACCGTTAATATTATTTTTAATATTTTGACATATTAAAAATAGTAGTATATTTGCGTTTTTATTATATAAAGTAAAATATCTACTGATTTTGAATGTTAAATGAAAATATAAAAAAGTTCATGAGAAACGAGAAGAGTTAATCATAACGAATTGTTTAAGTAAGAAACATTTAAGAAATGATATTATTAAGTAAATACTTTAAAAACTTGATAATCAAAAATATGATGTTTTGATACTATTTCTATCCAAGTAATGATAGCTGTGTTTATCTGTATTGTGTAGTCCTTCTTGAACGCTACTTTGCATTCCAATTAAAATGATCATCCGTCTCAAAATAATTTATTATTAGATATCTTAAAATCTCATGTGTTGGAATATGTATAACTTTAATAAATTTTTAAATAAATTTTAGTGTTCCGACCCTTTATATTATGATGTTTTATTACTATTACATTTAAAAAGTACTTACGTTGGCTATTGGAACATTTTTATATCTCCATCTATTTTCAGAAATAGGTACTTTTGAGTGCTGGCGTTTTCACTGCAAAACCAGCGATGATAGTCTTTTAGCTAGGTAGCAATTGTAAATTAATCGTTAGACAAAGCGGAAAAAGTCGCAGAAGTATATATTTATTCTCGTAAAAGTGCAATACATTAAAATAATCTCGTGTGTAGCGGAAAAATGCATCTAGTTTCACTGTGTGTGTCGAAACGGATGGTGAGCGATGGCGAGAATACGGTGATAGATTTTTGGTGTTGAAAATTTGCCCTGTGTCATTGTCGACTTAGTTTTCAATAACGTCTGAGAAAGACATTAATAGTTTTGTTTCGACATTTTGTGTATTATAACATTGAAAAATCAACTATTTTGAAGAACATTGTCGAGAAATTAAATTGTCATCGACTGACCGGCTGATATTACACGAGGCTTGTATGTATATGTTACTTCTGCCTACTGGTATTCGTGACACGCCTCAGAAAATAAAACTGATTTTGTGAATGGAATTGTTCTTCTTTATTATTGTGTCATTTTGGTGATAAAGACGTTTTAAAATTACGTAACTGTTGTGGAATCTTGAAGTGTATAAAGAATGGCCTGAGTGTGAGCACTCTATTGCCGTCATGTGTGACGAAGGAATGTTTGTTTAGGCTGTAGTATTCTGTTGCGACTGTACTAGGAGTGCGCGTTCGTCTCGTCAATTGGACCGGATCATGACACTATCCGAATCAAAACAAGCATTGCATTGATCGCACTCTATATTGTCATTTGGGACACTTTTATATAAGCAAAATGTCTTCGGGAACGTTTGTGGATAGAATTGATCCGTTCGCCAAGCGTTCGTTAAAGAAAAAAACTAAGAAATCGCAAGGTTCCTCCCGCTATCGTAACACGCAGGACGTGGAGCTTCAGGCGCTGCCACTTCTCAAAGGTGCGTAATTCACGTTATCTCGTCGCGTCTTTCCCTCCTATCATTTTTATCTACATTGTTTATAAACGCTATTTTATTCAAAGATCATCTATGACAATTCAATGAATTATCTAATTGCTGAACCAATTGATTTTTGTAAGTTTTAACTGTCAATTACATTAATAGGTTACAGAAAACTTCTTTCGTATGTTATAAAGCATGAATATCTTTAAGGTTATTTAGTTATACCTATGTAAATAGTAAATGTAATGTCAGTTGGCTTTAATAATTAGGTGTTTGTGTCAATACAGTTACATTTATGCACATATGCTCTCATAATGTTTGTAGATTGTGAATAAAAGGAGTTCAAATAAGGAGTATAGCCTGTTATTTGTATGTACTGCTTAAAGACATGTTTTTGTATTATTTTTGTTAATTTTTTTTTTTAAATATTATTAGTGTGTAATATCAATTAGTTGAGTGATTAGATGATAAATAATAAGTTACTGATATTTCTTTTCCATTATTTAAAAAGAATGTGATTATATTAATATTTATTTATTGTTGCTTTTTATTCATTTATCCACTTAAAAAATATACTTATAGTTTTAAATTGATTTGTTTTTCAATGTATATATTTAAAGATGGTATAAAAATATCATTTCAGATGTTCCAAACAGTGAGCAGGAGGAACTGTTTATTCGTAAACTGCGGCAATGCTGTGTGGCATTTGACTTCATGGATCCCGTAGCTGATCTCAAGGGCAAGGAAATAAAACGTGCCACACTCAATGAGCTTGTAGAGTACATCACTGGTGGCCGTGGAGTGCTTACCGAGCCCGTGTACCCAGAGATAATTAAAATGGTAATTTTTTAATTATTTTACTAGTATATTTTTAATACTACTGATCACTTAATGGTTGAAATTGAACCATATTTTATTTACTTTCTTTTATCTTTTATTAAATATATTTGTAGCTTCCTCAGCCTCTCATATATAGAAAGTTTATGCTAATCTTCCACACATGTGCCCAATATTCTTAAAATTGTTTATAATGTTTTCACTTTACATTTTAATTTACAGATTATGTGTAATATATGTACTACTGGCTGCTGGCTGACTCAGCAAATTTCATTCTGCCTTAGAATTATTATATGTTCTGTTTCCTTATTAGGCGTATTTAATGCTGGATAGATTGCACTCGATTGTCATTTACTTTGGTGGTTCAAGCATATTGAAAGATGAATGAAAGAAGATTGGCCAGAGGAATTTATGTTGTGGAAGTGAGTGGGAGTGTTGATAGGGGTCGCCCTAGGTGTATGTTTGGGTGTAGAAGAAGTGAGAGAGGTGTGCCAGGACCACGTCGCTTCTTCTACACCCATACATTGCTGGTTAAGGATGTGAGTGCATATGGTTGGCACTGAGGTTGATTACCTTCATTGTAACAGCTTGAGGTATTCCATTTTGTTGTATAAGTCAGGATGTATAAGTATATACTCTTTGTAGTTTCTGTTATTTCTTCAGAGAAAATGTCACATACCAAATAATGCTAGATACAAGAAGTGAAGTGTGGAAAGTATATTAAAAAAATGTAGTAAACCCTTTTAAGAAAAAGGTAGATAATGCTATAAACTTATGCCTATAATTTGATCACAAATATATCAAAGACAATGTGTTATTAATATGTAGTAATACCACCAAATAATAATATTATAACTAGACTATGCAAAAAAAACTTTATATTGTCCATACATGTGAAATGTATAATTCTTGATATAGTTCTTTACTTGTATCCACATAATTAAGTATTTGAATTCCAACAACTATCTTTATTATCCTATAACTTTTTTATTATTCATTCAAATGTTATAATAATTTGGTATGATAATAACTCTTACTGTGTCTTTTCTCTCTCTCTCTCAATCAGTCCACTTACAGCAAAAAAATCATTAATTAGTTGTAACTATCACACAGATATTTGATTAAAAAAATTCAGATGGTATCTAAAACAATAGAACACGTGACATGGTCTTTCATTCATGGTCTGTGTATATTGTATATGAAATATTTTTTTTCGAATTATACTTTTACAGTTAAAATTCACAGTTAAAATTTTCCACTAAACTTATGAAAATTTCTCACATTTTGTTACATTCAAAATATTTGTTTTTTCGTTTGCTTATATGTAAATTGTAGGTTGATTTACATTGGTAATGTAAGAAATCAATGAAAGGTGGCAGTGTTGTGGTGATACTTGTGCAACTTGGTGACCAGTTACCAATCCTTTGCTATTTACCCATACATAATGTATAAAGTCCATTTATGTTAACTTGCCCTAGTCATGCACGTATCGACACCTTTTTTAGCTTTTCGGGTGAGAGTTAGATTTTTTTTTCTTTAAAACATTGTTCTATTAAGTGTTAATTTTTATATTTTCTATATTTATTAGCTTATAACACAATATTTGTTGGTTTTTGTATATTGTTATCTATAATTTTTGCATATAAGGCATTTACAAATAAAACCAGCAGTATCCATTATATTACTCAAATCTACTTTGTTGGGAATTTTAGTTTATAATTTTGAATATGTTTCTGACAAAATATGGGATGATTGAAAAAAAAAGTTGTTGGTTGTGCTTCTCGAGGAATCATATTATGTTAGTGTATATCATTTTCCTTAAAAGGTTTTTCCTTTATCTACCAATTTACATAATACCATATTTAACTAAAATTATAAACTTAACCTTTTATGTGTTGACACACTAAACTTATACCTGTTGAATGTTCATTTTCAAAGTTTTCAAGATATATTCAAAATGAAAATCATTAGCACATTGAAACTTAATTCTGTAATATATTTGACTACTAGTGACCTATGGATTTAAGGGCCTCCAGACAAAGGGAGTTACCGAAAATGATATTTGACTTGCAAAATCAATTAGAATAAACAATGAAATATTTAAAATTAATACACACAGAAATTTTAATATTTTCATGATGATTTGATTTGATGAAGAAAAAAGATAGAAAACTCTCAGAAAGGGTCAGGGTTTCGAATCCGCCATTCGACTATTGTCGTGAACCTTTTAGCACAAGCTGAAGCTTAGTTGGAATTGTTAAAATAAATACTAGTACGTTATTTCCACAATTTACAAATATAAAAAAAAAATGATTATCTTTGAGCTAATTCTCGGCATAATATTTCCCTTCATATATAAGTTTATACTTACAAAAATGGTATATTAAAACAAAATTGATATTAGACATAAAAACAATAATATATGTATATATTTATTAGATTGGCGACATATGCTATATACCGCAGATGAAAATAATATTAGTTACTGGGTGTGTAAACAAGTATATCAATTTAACTGTATTATAAGACATGCTCGTTAGCATGTCTTTTTATACAGTTTTGGATGACAAGGTTACCTCTTTTTACGGCGGCGTAATTTTGCTGAAAAATCCCGAAAAATTGTTACGGGTTCTGCTGTCCTAGTGAGACACCTAATAAACTTGCCGAAATCCCGATAGAAATTTCAATCAGTCCACCTCATATAAATTTAACTAGCGGTCGCCTACGTCTTATGATATCCCATGCAAAATTGTGTGATCGTCGTGTCGTCTTATTCTGCATCCCTGAAAATTTCTGTCCGAAATTTCATGGTGATCGATTGAGTAATTAAGGCTTCAAGTCGTAACAAACTTACGGGAATGTAAGTTTCTTTGTTGGAAAATTAAGACGACCTAAAACAACTATTTCTGACACCGGGTCGTTGTTTCCGTTTTCGCATGGATACGACGATGAAACTGTACACGGTGCAGTTGATATCAAATTACAAATAGCATAGAATTTCATGGCTTTGCTTGCAACTTGCCACGAGGATGACATCAGAATTACAATGCACTGGTCTTAAAACTAAATCAGCGTTTTGTAGCAAATAAACATCAATAAATTGAAAAGCTTAAGTAACCTTGAAAACGTCCTTATGATTGGCTCGTTGTTAACGGTGCCATGACATTGAAGGTTTATGACTTTATTGGTGGTACATTCTGCTTTTTCTCCAGTAGAGTTCTAGAGATCGTGGCGGTTATTTATGCAGTAAAATTCAAGTATTTCAAGTAACAGCGACAAGCGTGAATTCAGTGCTATCCAGCATGCTTAAATTAGAACCTCTCTGGGTCACGGCTGAATGTTATATCTTATTTTTTAACTGGCTTCACATTAACTAAATATACATTTAAATGTCTGTATATGTTACACAAACAAAGTATCATTTAATGAAAAAAATAAAGTTCACTTTTCATACGATTTGTGGTAGACCGCCAAGCAGTAAACAATTCCCTGAGACATTTATTTTATATCCGAATAATGAAATATCAATGATATAGGATGAATGGGATTGGAACCCAAAATATCAGGCTATTGTCTTAATTAGGATAGCGTTTTTCAAAATGTTAGGTTTAGGCGTAATACGTATAAAATAAATATAATAACTGCATAAAATATCTAATTGGATATAAAACTATGTAATTCACAACCAATAGATTTAAATACTGGATAAAACTTGTGTTCATAAATTAGCATTGTTTTACATTTTTCCTGTTTCTAGTTATTGAATTGTTAGTGAAATTACTATGGCAACTAAGTCATTCTAAGTCACCTTTTATAGCAAAGTAATGCAAAGTGCTGTGTGATATTTCATATTTCGATATTATATATTTATCCTTAACAATAGGTCTACATTTACGAGTTATACGTTCTACTCGCCGTGTCGTGTCGTTTGTGAAATAAAAAAAGTACTAATCGATCTATGACTTGGTTCTTTATTTACTACACTGGTTAATTATTCGTCATATCTTTGTTAACAGAATGTTAATACAATGTAAGCCTTTATTTTTGCAATATTTTATTTACATTCTTCATTTAATGGATAACGAAAGGATCCAGACACTTCCGTTTCACTATACAAAGTTTACACTATATTTGTCAGTATGTTCTGTAGAATTATTTGTTTGTTTGTTGTAGATATCGGCCAACCTGTTCCGCACTCTGCCGCCAAGTGAAAATCCCGATTTCGACCCTGAAGAGGATGACCCGACCTTGGAGGCGTCGTGGCCGCATCTCCAGCTGGTCTACGAGTTCTTCCTTCGTTTCCTCGAGTCGACCGACTTCCAGCCGACTATCGGCAAGAAGGTTATTGACCAGAAATTTGTTTTGCAGGTAATTTAAGATTTTTTTATTGATTTATCAAATAATTTTTTTTTACAAACTAGCTCTCTTTGTTCAAATTTCAAATTAAATCTTTGTTAATGAATAAGGTTAAACAGAAATTTTCACTCTTCGTTTTTGGGCAGAGGATAAGAACATTGTCAAGTTTTAGACTTATCATTTAGTTTACTCAATTTATATTTGTAATTTAAAAAATGTATGTTTACTCCAGTGAATATACAACCAAGCAGATAATTTGTTAAATCCTTTAGCACATTGTTGAGAGATGGAGGACGAGGATTCATTATTAAAGGGGTTCACTAGCAATTCAAAAAATGATAGCAAGATTTGTTTATTACATGAACGCATTTTAATCTAGTGTCATAAATAAAAAAAAATATATAACAACTAGTGACCCGCCCCGGCTTCGCACGGGTAGCACTAATTACCTATAGCCAGGAAAACACGCGTGACGTGTGACGACAGCCCAGATGACAACATATATTGAAATGGTGTATCAATAAACTAAAATACTCCGCCATCTATTAGAAACTTATGGAATTTTTAAATAATCAAAACATTTAAAACAACAAATATATCAATAATCGAGATAAAACTATACTATCTCGCCAATAGAAGAGCTTTTTTTTATCCCAAAAAATATTTTTTTCTCTTTACAATATAAGTATAGATGATTAAATGATTAATATTGGTTAATGAATGTTATGGCATTGTTTTTCACTCAGAAGTATTTTTGGAAGTATAAATGGGCCGGTTTTACCTGGTACCACACTCACAACTCACAGAATGTCGGCCTCAAATAGACGTATTTTATACTTCTGTATTTCGTCTGTTAAGTAATGTTCTGGATTTCCCATTATATCCAATCCATTCGTTTTTTTTATCCACCCCATCCTCCGTGTTACATAACGGTTGGTGCTGATTTCTATGGGTAGTAGTGGTCACTTGATATCACGTTACTCACTTGTTCGTTTGCTCCCTTTTACCATAAAAAAGACCTATTCAATAAAAAAGTACAAAATCTTTATCAACGGAGTTACTGCAGACCTCTTGTCGGAATCGTATCATCTATTCACTGTGAGATGCAACGGATATTGGGCTTTATTATTGACACTGCCAAGGGTGGTTATACCATAAGCTATAATGCGATACATTATATCATTATATTCACTGGTGTATCGACACCAGCTATTATTGTTAGTCAATTGATTTCAATTATACTTTGAGTATTCACAGCTGAATTCATTGCTTTATATGAGATACAGATCTCAGATCATATTTAACTCCTCATATCTATTTTAGTTCTCAACCTGTCTTCGTATACGAAAAAAAAAAAAATATATGTAATAATTACTCAATAGTTACATTTTGGACGTTTTTATATTCGTAATTAATTGGTTTTAAAGACTGCAGTTACTATGGTGTTGCGGATGTGCATGGGTGGCAGTGATCACTCAGCTAGGTGACCCGTTGCTTGTGTGATTCCTTCTATAAAAAAGTTATTGTATTTGATTAGGTACTTTGTATCGGACGTATGATCTGTCAGCCTTATATTCGATTCCCAATCAATTACGAAAGGAACAAAAAGGTAATTCTGGTTTACCTTCATCTCATTTGGAAAATAATTATCATTATCTCGCAGAAATTTTAGGTTCCAATAAGATTTTGAATTGTTGTCAATAGGTCAAATGGAGTCAAATTAGTTTTGTTTTGTTGTTGTGAAAACTATCGTTTTTACGGGTAAGACCACCTGTGTAAATAAATTTAAATGTAAAACCAGATCTAAATACAAAGTTTGATCTAAGTCGTTAGAAACGATTCCGAGACAGCCGAAATAAATTTATTTGTGTACAAGAATTGCGCGATTTATACATTGGTACGTATTTGTTTTGTTGTGTGTTTCCAACTTTCATATTGGTGTCTGTTTGATTAATTGTTTGCCAACACATAAAGTTCGGTAATCATCTTTTTGAAATTATATATTCTATCATTATTCTAGTATATATTTATACTAGTCTATATTGTATAGTTTAACACATTTTCCTTCCAAGTTAAATGTGTGAATTCTGTCATTGATGACGTTGGTATGCATAAAGCAAAAATTAACTACAATTGGGTTACTTATTTAAACAACCACCTTTAAGTGCGGCGGTGATCACTTCATATCATCACCCACAGATTATTTGCCCCTTACGCTTTTAAAGGCACTCGGATATCGTACTATGAACAAAATTTATTTAGTAAAATTAATCAAAACTAATTTTTTTGAAGACACAGCCACGCAAAAGTGTAACTGTATCTTAAAGAATAACTATGTCGAGCGGAAGAATGATGTTAGGTCCAAATTAAAAGAAAAACAGTTGACATAAACAATAGATGCTGCCTTACCTGATAAAAGAAGAACACCATTCCAATCCAGACGTGCACAAGCGATTGGCTGATCAAGTCTGCCACGTCTTTGCCTCTACCTGTTCTCCCATCCAACAGCTTGTGGTCCAAGCATTTGGAGATCAGTGCGCTGGTCACAAACACGCTCGGGACCATTACAACGTTATGTGGTCTCATCAGCAACGTCACTATTAGCATCAGGTCGTTCAGCATTATATGCGAGAGAGACCGCGTCAAGTTCAGTTTCACACCGTCCACATTCCAAGGTTCTTCCGCAGGCTCGTAGAAGTAATCTTCAGATTTAACTTTAGGTTTCGTATATTCGAATTTCTTTGTACCAGAATTGCAACCGCAGCTTTTAAATATGCCAGCATATATGATAATTTCGTACACGCACTGTATTATAAGAATGGCCCAGAACATATTGACTATTGTGATTGTGTCCCAGGACTTTATATCGGGGAACGGGGTCTCCAGGGCGCCAGCTGCTATTCGATAGCACAAGATGCAGGCGGTAGCTATTATTGTGAGTACCGAATGCACGTACATATAGTTATTCATGTGCCTAACGTTCCAAAGACATATGCCAAGTGTAGCGAGTGTTCCTGAAATAGAAATATAATTGTTATCTGACCTCAGGCACTGTTACCGGGTGCCCGGCCACGTATGACAAACTGTTAATTGTGTACTAAATTAAAGGAAAACTACTGAATGACCTGTTAAGAGATGCGCCTGCAGATAGAAAGAGTTTTCAGGTGCATTCAACCAATCTGCCGTGTCCGGTAGGAACAGCCACCTGTCACCTGTCTGGTTCATTGTTCGGAGGTACCTTAAATAAATCAGTAAATACAGATATTTCTATAAACGATGTGGAAAGATTTAGCAAGTATTCGCTAATGATTTTCACATAGTATTAGACAAGCTGTCATTATAATGTTTTATCATTAAATCATGAGAACAACGTTCCCGCCACTACTTAGAATCGTTAGGGATTTATTTTTATTTTCTTATATCAATAAATGTGTCAAATCCATTTAATAAAATTCTAAACTATAAATTAGGAATTTCAATCTAGCAACATTGCCAGTATATGCTAATAAAGACTTCATATTAGTGTTGCTATATATGTATTTAAATCATATGTTTAATCTTGTTCTGTACAGATGTAATAATAAATAAAAACTGACCTATGCAACGCGATGAGCAACACCCACTGCGGCAGTATGCCGACTCCGACCGCGCTCATCCTCTGCTCGAGCTCTGGCTTCTCTTGAATCTCCGTCGCGCCCGACAGCCTCTTGCTCAAATACGTCACTATCACCACCACGGTCCGGATCAACACGAAGAACATCAGCGTGTTCCAGTAGAAGTACCACGACATGTGTTCCTCTTCTATGAAACTCGTGCCGAAGAACGACCAAGAGTGGAACAGAGTCCCATAGATCAATAAATAGTCGATCGCGTTCAATTCTCTTAGCGCTGTCATGTCTTTGACCTTTTCGACTCCAGTTTTGATGACAAAGTAAGCGATGGTTAAGACTAAAGCCGCTCCGAAGAACGTTATAGACCAGAGCGGGTTAAAAGAACAGAAGGAGCTCTTGGTCTCCGTGATGAAGCAGGAGATGACGAGGATAATGGAGAAGATGGTGAACATGATTGCGAAAGCGACAAGTAAACTGGCAGTGGAGGGACGGTGGTGAGCGTTAATGCTCGGCTTGCGCATTTCTATTTGTAGGGAGTAGAGAGTTGCGCACAGAGCTGCTGCGGCGAGCTGGAAACAATAAATTCTTAACAGGTGCTGAACGCCCCAGTGACGTCATCAGATTGGGTTGAAGTTTCGTTCCGATGACGTCACTCGGGTGTCGATCACAATCCATTTAAAAAAAGTACTACTGTCAAATAGCAATCACTGATTCAGGAGTCTAGGGATTTAAAAAATACGCTTTTTGTGATTAATCCGTATGCCAAATAGAAATTAGAGGGTAAAAAGCTTCGGAATAAAATAATTCTCCAAAAAAAAATGGCAGTGACTTTGAAACATATTTTCAGCCAAGAAACTCAATCTTCCATTGCATACGTCATCAGCCAGCCTGTTCTATGT